>JAATHB010000380.1:0-74338 GCA_014822075.1 Fusarium buharicum | reverse complement strand
AACCCGAAAATTATCGACGAGGAGCCTCGTGGTGTTGACGCAGTCGATGTTGGGCTCGACTGAGGGGTTGTGCGGGCTGAGGCGGGAGATGAGGCCGCGGGAAAAGGGCACAAGACATCCAACAACAGGCGGAGGTGAGGGGAGGGAATAGAGGGGGGGAGCTTACCTCGGTGGCCATTGTGTAAGATTTTGGGTATTGGTTTGATAGAAAAGAGGAAGCGGTCGTAGAAGAGAAAAGAGAGGGAGAGGTTGAGTGAGAAGATGGGAATTTTTGGAGGTTGAGATTTGGGGGGTGCGTAAGTAGAGGTAGAGATAGAGGTAGAGGAGGGAGGAGAGCAGGTTAGGTGTGGAGGTGGGACGCGGGTCAGGCGTTGAGAGCCAGCGCAGGCCCAGCGCAGGCCCGTCAGGGTAAGGCGGCTACGTGCGGATCGTCTGATATGGTGCGTATTTTCCGCATTGACTTTTTGGCAGCCTAGACGGCCTGAGCCGAGAGGGGGTTTCAGGGCATCAATGGCCGGCTTTTGGGGGCTATATCGCCTAATGGAATAAGTGATGAGATCCAATATCTCGCTGGAGGCAGCCCGTCTGTCTGCCCTGGGTGGTTCGCCTCGATGGGCTGTTTGACACCCGCTTCTCCCAGAGAGACCCAAGCAGTTGTTAGCCTCCACTGCATGTTCTAGTCTAGTGTGCTCATAACCCCCCAGTCACCGCTCTGATATTCTCACAACGCAACCGACATTGATGCTCGCTGGGGGGGAAAAGGGGATAGAAAGGGATTCTCCCCGTTAAGTGGAACAGGACCCCGTTGAAAATTATATCTAAACGACCTACAGTGCAGTTTGTGATTTTAAGTTACCTTGGAGACTGTCTGTGGTTGCAGTAATCGGGTGCCCTGGGGCCTGGGAGGCCAAGCAAGCCAGGCTGCCACCTCATGTAAACAAAACCGACGGGTGAGCCACGTGAGCGCAAAAGTGACGACAGATAAACATCCATGGAACTTCTATACTCTTCACCCCTCTTCTATCAAACAAAACAGCCAGTTCATTTTCTAATTTCACAGGGGGTAGCAGGAATATGCACGTGCTTTGCTTGTTTTCCTTTTTTGATTTTTGGTTTTTAACTTGGCCAGCTGATTGCGAGTTTTTTCAGTCAAAACAATCAATGCCTCTCTCTGTCCAATGCGAATCAGCCTCATTGGTGCCGAGGACACGTTCACACTGACTGGTTCCTTGGCTATCTGTCTTTGCCCACACACGGCAACTCGCATCTCACCACCACGAATCATGGCTGAGATCCTGGTGGCTTTAGGCCGGCTGTAATCTACGACTAACCGTCACTGCCACTACCGCCAACGGGCACATGGCAGCCTGCCATTCATACACCTCCAAAGCTCATAAGCTGTGACCGCACACGACACATGCTCTCGTACTGTAATGAATGGCCATCTCGGCGTAGATGAGCTCATTTCCCATGATCGACCACTTTGTATTAGCCGCCCACTCGAGCGTCTACAGAACCCCTCAACCCCAACCAGTCACTCTATGACCCTGATACTGAATCTGAGACGGCTGTTTTGCCAGGGACGCACTGAAACCTGAACAGAGTTTACTCATGATACGTTCAGACTCATGTTTATGCATAGTTGAAACGTCTATTACCTGTCAGGATTATTGACTCTGCTAAGCCTACGCTGCGCTACATCAAATCTCAAGATCTGCCCATCTCGCTTTTCTTATCCTAGGGACTATCCCTGCCAAGTTACTGGCACTGGATGTTTTCATTCCGCTTACAATCTCTCCCCATGTCACGCGCTTCAACTTATTCATCCTAGACTAGAAACCCACGAACCTGGATACGGGAACTGTTTAGTAGGTATCCTGGCCTTGTTTCGCCCTCCGCCCAGGAGATTTTGAACTTGCGAGGATTGCTCTCAACTAACAAAGTAATCATCTTGGAATGGACCCTTCTTTGAACAATCCGGGGCTGTTTCTCTTCCAGTCCCTTGTTCACAAAACGATTTTCTCTCTTGACCCCACAGACCCATCTGCAAACATCCGAAGCCCACGTTCCACCAAAGCCGCGGAAACCGGTTTTGCCTCATACAGTACAGCTCAGACATGACACTTGTTGCTTTTCGCCATCTTTGACTCTGTCTTCTTTGATAACGGAGAGGTTAATATAAGTAAGGCATGGATACTAAGAAACACCTTGATTCAAGTTGCCTGTATCAATCTGACCTTGATAAACCTCACACGTGCCCAGGTATATTAGCTCAAGACCCTTATCGTGGCCTGGACTACAAAGTTCAAACAATCCTTGCTCAAGCTCATTCAGTGGAGCTTTCCGCTCGGTCTAGCCCGTGGTCGCCGGCGGGAGTGGCCGGGGGCCGTGAGCGGGCAATCGGACAAGCACAGGATTCCGAGCAAGAATTCATGATACCATGTCCTGGTCAAATCTGAAATAGAATTGTTAGAAATTTGATCTCATTCAGAAACTTGATCTGCTCAATGACGAGAAATCACTTGTGGTTGACTAGTTGTAAATAGACATGACCAAGTCCGAACATCGTACTTGTAGACATCACTAATTTTCGATTTCAAAAATGTGAATACAAGGTATCTCAAGTAGGCTTTTCCCAAAATCAAACGCCGAGCAACTCACTATGATCCTCTGCTCTATAGCTCCTCCGTCTCTGGACCTTGATACCGCCCTCTACCCCAGTCGGCTGGATCTCCTCCTGGCACGCAAAGCCCCAGTCTCCAGAAATAGTCGCGATGCGCAAACAAGAGCTGCCACAGCTTGAACCTTGAAGGGAATCCATTCACCTCTGCCATCTTGTCCGAGGCCGTCAGTGTGCTTTTGGCGTGGAATACGCGACGTATTGTCATCCAGAACGAATCGTCTGCCCCTGATATGCACTTTGGATCGTTATCGCCTACACACATGTTGATATCGGCCTCGGAAGGGGTGAGATCCTTCTTGGTGATGTATATCTCGCCTGCATGTGACTTGTAGCCCCATTCACCTAGGGGAAGTAGGGGCACTGGGTCTTCCTTGTGAGTTACTCGTCTGTATTCGCGCCCTTCCAAATTCTTCTGGCCATCTAGATGAAAGACCTCGTCCACGAAACGGGCGAGGCCATCGTTTCCAACACGTGGCTCACCAAAGGTTGTGACAATAATGTCGTGCCAGCCCAACGACACCTTGAGCTCCAGTGCAGCGAGGCAAGCAACTGAGCCTCCCAGGCTGTGGCCGACGAGCTGGATTGGATAGGAAGGGTATTGTAGTTTCAATTGGCGAAGCTGTGGAAGAACGAGTCGACGGGCGTTCTTCCACGACTCGAGAAAGCCCATGTGCACAGTACAGTTTGTACATTTGTGTCCTGGCTCCTTGGACGGCTCTCCATCACCATCATCGGGAGACGGATATGGCACGTACTCTTGCGGCACGGTGCTCAGGTCGACAATCGTATTGGCGATGCTATAAGTTCCGCGAAAGGCCACCACGATGGCAGGCTCACCCCCCGTGTAAGCGTCAGGGTCTCCGCGTTGCCTCACCCCATGATCCACGGCGATGTATCCGCAGCTGTCACTGAGCAGAGGGCCTGTGTTCCACGTGTTGATGAGTGTGAGGCTTGGGAAGTCGTTGCAGCGGGATATGCAGTCAAAGGGTTTCCTCACGCCCGTGCTGCCGATGCAGTAGGCAATGTCAACAAGCCGAGAGAGGCGTTCGAGAGTTGCGAAGAGGGACACCGATATACCGTTTGGTGTAGGCGAGCTTGGGCGAGGTTTGTTGTGTCGTAGAGGTAACTGAGTGTTGTCGAGAGCAAGGGTAGAGGTGATGAAGATGAGTTGGAGGGCGAAGAACCTCAGCGCATTGACTGCTTTGAATCGCATCATGGATTGTAGTAGAAGTATGAGCCCGATTGGTAGAGTGTTTACTTGAACATGCTGATTTGTCTGTAAAAGCCAAGAGTTGTATCCTTCCTCAACTCTTTCTCGCTATCAGTCACTTGTTGAAGGTCAGAAGTAACGAGGACTGAGGTGACACGGAATATGATGTACAAGGCAATCGGACATGGTTGAGATTCTTTTGCTGGGAAGCGCTTTAATTTAGCCTCAAGAGAAGGCAATGACGATGGGATCTAGAATAGATCAAGTGAGGCATCGAAGTCAAGATCAGGGTTGACAGGTCCCGTGACGAATGCAGGCTGTTGAGGTCATACGGCTGTACCTACTTGGCTGTGACAGATGGTACCTGATTATTCTGGCAACTGACCGCCATTGGCGAGGTATTGTTTGTCTTTCTCGAGAGGGAGAATGATTGAGAGGGCTGTGAGTGGCTGGTTATCTGTCTACCCCAGATTCTGGGGCCCACTTTTGCTTCGATTAGCTCGCTGCAGGCGGCACTTGAGTTTTTGTTCCTGAATACATACATACTTCACCACTGAATTCTATCATGAGTTTTGGGTTGAGGTTTGTGTGGGCTTGGGTGATTGATATTCTCTATTATTTCTACCAGGATACGCTCACTCTCTAGGCTTCTATGTCGTGGCCAAAGCCCATCTGTCTATGACACCAAGTTACTCCTGTACAAATAAATGATATGTGAGTGAATCATGGGATTGTACACCTGACTACCATCGCCAATCACCACGAGATCTTTGTATCATCCAGACACCCCTATCTAAGACGGAGGAGCTCAGGCCCTGACCTGGTTCAAGCTGTTGAACTCCGCCCGTTGGTCCATCGAGTCAATCAAGCAACTGCCGGTCTTGTCGCAGTTGAGGGGGAACGCAGCGTTTCCAGCAACGAACCACTGCGGCGGAGCTCTATTATGGCCAGTGTTAAAATCTTGCAAATTTGGATATGAGTATTAGAGAAGCAGACTTACCCTTCCTGTTGGCACACTATCTCTTCAATCCAGATTTTCTGGGCATTGTTGTCCCAAAGGAACTTGACATCGGGGTTATCGCACGCAAAACGAACAGCACCAGGTCCAGGAATGGCCGTGGACGAAGCGTTCCTGTGGCACGACGTCGACAGCTTTGTATCCTCGTCAAAAAATTCAAAGTCGGCGCCAGTGAGCGTCCTGCCGTTGTCTGGGGATTGAGCCTTGAAGTTGCTGATGCGGAAGTGGTCAGGGAGGATGCAGCTACGGTCTTGGCCGCTGGTTTCCATGGCTGCCAGGCTTTCAGGAACTCTGTAGACGTGAGCGGCCCATGTTGCAGGCAGGGCAGAGAGGATAACGAGTCCGAGATGCATCGTGACGGATAGTCAGATACTGCTATATATTGTAGAAGAAAGTTTGATATATAGGCGGGAATAGGCGAGCAAGCTTATTGGTGAGATACGGTATTGTATGTAAGAAGAGCAGGAATAGTTTTCAGACGCGGACCAAGGCAGTTTATAAGTCTATGTAGCAGCACCTCATGGAGAGGGCGACGTCAGACGGTCAGAGTAGTACTCGTCCTGACAGACTTCTCCTTGCCTTGCCGAACGCGCGGCCCCTAGCAACAAAATGGGGCCTATTGTTCATTCTATGGATAGCAAACTCAACGCCGTCGAGGGCAGTCGGCAGATGGAGGCGAGGATCCGGCGGTGCCGTTGGTTGGGAGCCGATTTCATGCCATGGTATAGTTTATTATTGTGGATTTCTAGAACAGCGCATCCTCGCTGGATGAGCGAGGTTATCCCCGTCATGTGTAATAAGAATAGAAACGTGGCTATTATGCAACATGCTTGGGTGAGAAGCGATGACCTACTTTGCTTGTGCTCAACCCAAGAATGGGAGGCATCCCCTTGAACCGGGCGTCGATCGTAATGTGCATAGGATTCTCTCATTCTTTGACCGACCGCCATCCTTTCTACGATCATACGATGGAGAGTTTCGAGTTTAAAAAAAATAAAAATAGCCCCGGTTCTGATTACCACCTTACACAATCTCTTAACTATTGTTCAAATAGAATTCCAAAGCAGGCTTTCATGGGTGATATTGGCGGTGTAGGTAGTTAGCCAATTCATGTGACCGCTATGTAAGTTCAATGTGGGCTTCAAGTAATTTAATTTAGACTTTCATATACCTACCTAGTCAATGTAAGTTAATTAGAGACTTGGTAACGCAAGTCTAAATGCCTCTAATTCAAGGCATTAATTATTAAAAACCACGGTTGAACTTGAATTGACCGCAGCGCTGGGTGATATCTATGAGATGATGAGACCTCATGGCCATATAGGAATTACTATGTAGAGCCGTAGGTTTAAAACGGGTGTTTATACAGTATCGCTGAAGCTGACCAGATTGAACCAAGTCGCACTCAACCAAGAATTGAGCTATTCAGTTTATAGAGAATGAATGTTTTCATTTCAGTCCTTGTCTATGCATGCGCCCGTCGATGAGGTCCATGAAATTCAAGATCGAGGCCCTAGGGCCTGATGAGGCTCATGATAAGACCCATATGATCCATCCGCAAAGCCACTGTGGCTGCACCCCACCCACGGGCAGGCACAAAAAAAAAAAGAATCGCTCTACCCTTCAGCACGTGACACTCACCCACAGAAAATTTACGCCCAAAACTTTGACTCTAGATCCCCTCCTCTTTTTACTCTTGTGTTGGAACTCCTTCTCGTCAACCCACGCTTCCGCCGACTAACCCATCCAGCAACAATGGCCGCTGAAACCCCCGCGAGATCCGGTCTGGCCGTCGGCCTGAACAAGGGCCACGTACGTCTACGCTTTCCTGTCGCAGTCTCACCTCGTGGAGGATCTCTGCTTCGCCTTCGCGACGGATGAGCAATTCGACAAAATCATCCAATTTAAGCAGACGATGGACGCTGACATTTGTCGCCGCTATTACAGAAAACCACCCCCCGCACCGTCAAGCCCCGTGTGTCTCGCACCAAGGGTCACCTGAGCAAGCGCACCGCTTTCGTCCGTGAGGTCGTCAAGGAGGTTGCTGGGTAAGTCTATACTTTTTTCTTGGGATATTTGGCTGGTGAAATGCAAGAAAGGGACATGGGTCAGGACTGTGTTGTTTTGGATATCCGGACCAATTATTTCTATTGAGTTGGCTCGTCGTGGAGGATCTATCATGAAATTTTCTTGAACATCATGCTAACCATAACCTCACAGCCTTGCCCCCTACGAGCGCCGAGTCATTGAGTTGCTCCGCAACTCCAAGGACAAGCGTGCCCGTAAGCTCGCCAAGAAGAGAGTACGTCGAACCGAAACCACCGAAACACCATCATCCACTAACATAAACATCACAGCTCGGTACTTTCGGCCGTGCCAAGGCCAAGGTCGACGAGCTCCAGCGCGTTATCGCCGAGGCCCGTCGTGCGGGTCACTAAATCGTCTCTTTGATGTGATTTTTGGGAATCTGGCACCGAAATGGGGTTCGCATGGATTGGCGTGGTCACGACATGATCGATTGAGAATAAAAAGAATGAACGGCTTTGATGCTCCGTGGCAGGGATAAGCCGCGGCTCGCCGGAATACCAACACTTTGAAGAAATTTTATGGCGTAATGATCATGCCATGCTTCTATCAATCATCTGTGACAAGTGCTGTTTATTAAGTTCTGTAACGCTCTACGTTGCCTGGCCGCTATTGGATATTCATATTCATCTAGTGCCACGAAAGTCCTTCCCCTTGATGTAGGATTGTAAAACTGCAAGACTCCTTAATCAACGCCGCTTATGGTCCTCCATGCATACACATTCTCATCTGCTTAGTCTAGCTTCGTCAATGCCGTCTATTTCTTACCCAGCTTGAGCCACTTGGGTATCTTCTTTGCAATCTTGTCCCCTGATCCCTCGCCCTTCTCTGCCTGAGCTGGTCGAGCGACAGGCGCCTCCTCTTCCTTGTCATCTGACATTACAGGCTCGGGTATCTTGACTTGTTGGCCTTGTTGAGCAACAGTGGCCTTGAGGAATGGTTCTTTCCGTACATTTGGTGGTACAGTGTCATCCCAGACCAAGTTGATGAGGGTGCGCCCGGATAACTTGTAGGCCTTGATAAGTTCGTTACCGGGACTGGGGCTGTCCTTAATCACAATTTTGGTTCCAGGGAGGACGAGGTGGAAGGGTTGGTCGTTATGAGCCATGACGTGTCGAACGGCATCATAGAGGAACTGACCAGTATGGGTTGTGGTCACCTCCCAGTCGCTACTTGTGTTGTCTGGGAAGCGGACTTTGATAAGGACAGACTTGATGGCATCGATTTTGGCGGCTTCGGCCGCGGCCTTGTTTTCAAGTTCCCGATCTGAGAGTAGTCGCTTATTCCTCGAATCCTCTTGTAAACGAGCCTGGTGAAGTTGCGCATGAGCGACAGTGGGAGTGAAGTCAGCATCAGTGGCTGGCGCAAGGGCGGCTGCAGGCATTGATCCTGAAGGGGCGAGGAAAACGTTGACGGGTGCTAGGGGGTCTTTCGACTCCGTGTCGATATCCATCTCGCCTTCTGTGACAGTCTTGGGCTCTTCCTCTTGCTGGACAGGAACTGAATCCTGGGCTGGTTCTGTTTGAATATCCGCCATATTTGGATCTGGAGCCTGCTCGGGAGCATGCTCCTGTTGCTTCTCAGCCTCCTCCACTGGTGCGGGTTCGGCCTTGACGGCAGCTGCTTCCTCCGTCGTTTGTTCTTCCTCTCCTGCGTCCTTGAAGAATTGGCTGATTTCCGTCATGGCATCGAATAGGGTCTTGTCCGTCTGCCGGTAGGTCAACCTGATCAGAACGCTTCCTGAATTGTATCCAAGCTGCGACAAGGTCTTTTGGAAGTCGGCGAAAGATGATAATTCTCGACCCATGATGTTGAGAATAGGTATTTCGTAGTATAGCTGTCCACTGCCACTTCCCGAATCATTGCTCATCTGGGCGACCCCACGGGCTGTGATGTTGATGTTCTTTCCATTGCTCGCCTTGCCACTCTCGAACTGACGCAAAACCTTCCATATGGTGAGGTCGCTGGGAAACTTCTGAATCAACCGTCCACCGGGTATTTCTCGACCCTCTGGGGGAGGGATTTGGAGGGCGACTTGGATGGCAGAGGGCGTTTTCGATTTCTGGACAAGCTCGAGCTTTGCGCCGGGGGAAAGGCCCGCAGCGCGGAAGGGGATTGATAGATCTATTGTTTTTTGTCGGTGTCTAGTAGTAATATTCGTTAGTGTCCGACTCAGAGCGAGGGGGAAGAAGAGGAAATGTGCTGGCTTACTTGACGATATACTTGTCGCTAGAAAGATTGAGCCTTCGACAAGCTTCCTCCAAAACGTCAATGAGGTAAGTTCCTGGGTTAACTTTGATGGTGGCCCGCCGTAAGTCAGAGGCTATCACCACGACGTTGGTCGCCATGATTTAGGACGATATCGATAAAAGAGGGAGATGAGATGTGTAAATTAGAGCTGGAGCTGGTAAATGTAGACTATTAGCTGGAGGTCGATCGTGGGGAGGTTGAGCTCGGTGATGTAAGCAGACAATGGTGCATGACGGGGCGGAACTCGAGCAGCCACCTAACGGCGGGGTTCACTGGCACCTTCGATTTTGAGGCACCCGCTTAGAAGTGGACGGAACAGCTCAAATTCCTAGGCAACCACAGGGTTATGAATGGTTTGTTATAGGCAGGTCAATAGGCCAGTATGTCGCTGTTATCCCGAGTTACTAGAAGCTTCGACCTGGGATAATCATATCTTAATCACTATGCTCATTTCGTTACTATGGGCTCAATTGGGTTCAACAACAGGTTGATGTGTTAAGCTCTACGATCTCTCCTCCAAGTTGCAGAGTCAATCAACCTGAATAGTATAGAACCTAGTTTATAAACAAAGACTATGGCTAACCAATAACATTTCAATTGCATACAGTTATGTCTCTTAACTTGATCTTTGGTTTACGCCGCATTTATTAACTTACACCAGCTTACTAAGGCAAACTACTGAGCCTCACATGCCGCCACACTTCCCAGGCTCCTCTTTCCATGGCCGCGCCAGACGTGTTTGCCTTGCAGCCCGCCAGTACGTACCTTACCTCTATTCCAGTTAGCAGCAACCTCACTGCAGTGCTTCTGTAGCTCCAGCCCAGTTACGGGAGCTTCAACCATCCATCTCGTACTCCATCTCGTCCACGTCAACTGCTCTTCAACAACTCTACAAGGCGACATTACCATAACGAACTAGCGACACCTCAGCCAAATCTGTTGCTTCAGATAACGATTGTGTCGTCCTCGAATTCCTCTCGATAAGACGGTCGCTGGTTGACGTCGATTGCCCGACCTCGCATCTCTATCTATCCTAGAAAACTATCATGGTATGTTCCTTTCCAGCCGCTTCTTCTGCCCATGAAGCTAATTGCATCTCAATCAACAGTCGTCTCCCTTTTCGATAAGTGCGTCTTGGTCTACCTTCACCCCCACTACAATACAAAAAACTAACCTCTACTCTCCCTCGCAGACGGCGGCGCCTGCGTCGCCATGGTCGGCAAGGACTGTGTCGCCATCGCATGCGATCTCCGCCTAGGTCTCCAGGCCCTCACCGTCTCCAACAACTTCCCCAAGATATTCCAGTACGGCGACGTCTTCCTCGGCCTGACCGGTCTGGCCACCGACGTCAACACTGTCAGCGACCTCTTCCGCTACAAGGTCAACATGTACCGTCTGCGTGAGGAGCGCGACATCGCCCCTCGAACCTTTGCCAACCTCGTCTCTTCCTCCCTCTACGAGCGCCGCTTCGGTCCTTACTTTGTCTCTCCCGTAGTTGCTGGTCTCGACCCCAAGACTGGCCAGCCCTTCATCTGCGGCTTTGACAGTATTGGCTGCATCGACTTTGCCAAGGACTTTATCGTCTCTGGTACCGCTTCAGAGCAGCTCTTTGGAATGTGTGAGGGTCTGTGGGAGCCTGATCTGGTGCGTATTTATGATGCTGAGTCCAATGACGGCCCGTCTTGTGCTCTGGCTGTTTACCTCGACATGAATAAAACTGCTAACAAAAGCATTTCTGCAGGAACCTGAGGCCCTCTTTGAGACAATCTCTCAGTCGTTGCTCAACGCCGTCGACCGTGATGCCCTTTCCGGCTGGGGTGCTCACGTTTACATTATCGAGAAGGACAAGGTTACCAAGCGCTTACTAAAGGGACGACAGGATTAGAGCGGCGGCGTCATGAACAAATCTGCGATACTAGAGCGGAGGATCAAGTGGTTTATGTATCTTGTATGAATAGATACCCAGTCGATGTCAACCGCTGGGTAATGACAGTGCATAAGCACATGAGCAATACTCCCATTTCCCTTCTCGAGTCTGGTGCATGTACGTTTTGTTCTCCAAGTTACAAGGTGTGAATGGCACTAAAACAGAGTTTGGGAATTTGCTATGTAGGAGGCCAACGTGGCCGTCTAGGTCTAATCTCAGCTCAAAGAGCTGGTCACCATATGGTACATGTAGATTCTAGTCACTCTCTGGCCTGAACCAGCCATACCTGGTCCCCTCTACCTCTACCTTTCTCTATTGCTCTTTCTTTGTCTTGAGGGAAACGTCGGTTGTTGTTTGCATAAAGAACTGTCGCTCAATAGCCTTGAGTACTTCATCAAGGATTCTGCGTACGGTTAGTCGTATACTCGACAGTTGAAAATGAATCTGGACTTACACAACAGGAGCACTGATGGCAACAACCGCCTTCCACTCCAGCACGTTCAGAGGCAGAATGGAGAACAGGCCCTGGAGGAAGGGGATATAGAGAAGAGCAAAATGCAGCGCCATGGACAGAGCGATGGCGTAGACGAGCATCATGTTCTTCCACAAAGGCAGAGTGAGGAGAGACTCGCTGGACGACAAGGCGTTCACGGCGTTGAACATCTCAATGACAACAAGAATAGACAAAGAAACTGTCGAAGCTGACTTGGCCATGTCGTTGGAGAACATTGAGCAGCCAATCTCGGGGAAATCAGCTGAGCAGTGATGGAAGCGAGTAAGGTGGCGGAACGAGATCTGAGGGCCCTCAGGGTTATACATGAACCACCAAGCGTATCCTGCAACGGTAGCGAGACCGACATATGTGCCAATGACGAGATAACGGAAAAAGAGCCATCCGCCAATGAGCGCCTCATCTCGCTTACGAGGACGACGCTTCATGATGTCGTGGTCAGGAGGGTTGAAGGACAGGGCCGTGGCAGGCAGACCGTCGGTGACGAGGTTAACCCACAGAAGCTGAACAGGGACCAGAGCCTCAGGCATGCCAAGAGCAGCTGTGAGGAAGATGGAAACGACTTCACCAATGTTGGATGAGATCAGGTAACGGATGAACTGCTGGGTGTTGTTGTAGATGGAACGTCCTTCCTCAATGGCAACCTCAATAGTGGCAAAGTTGCTGTCAGCAAGAACCATATCGGCAGCCAGCTTGGAGACGTCGGTTCCCGAGCCCATGGCAACACCGATATCAGCCTTCTTGAGAGCAGGGGCATCGTTGACACCATCACCAGTCATGGCAACAACCTCACCAAGAGATTGAAGCAGATCGACCAGTCGGGACTTGTGGCTGGGCTCAACACGCGAGAACAAAGATGCACGCCTGGCTGCCTCAAGTTGCTCGTCAGGGGACAGTTGATCAAACTCGCGACCAGTGTAGCTCTTTCCAGTAAGATCCTCATGTTGACCAAAGACGCCAATTTGCCGGCAGATACTCTCAGCAGTGTTGCGGTTGTCTCCAGTGATGACAATGACACGAATACCAGCATCCTTGCACTTTTGAACAGCGCCGGGAACCTCCTCTCGAGGAGGATCAAGCATGCCAACCAGGCCGAGGAAGGTCATATCCTGCTCAAGCTGAGCGTACTGTTCGGTAGAAGAGGCGGAGTGAAGAAGAGGGTTCTCGGGCACATTGTCAATGCTAGCCAAGGCGATAACTCGGAGACCGTTGTTGCCATATCGTACAATCTCGCTCATCAGACGGTCCGCAATATCCTTGCTAAGAGGAACCTTCTTACCACCAGGACCAAGGAGAGTCTGCGTGCAACGATCAATGACGGACTCGGGAGCACCCTTGACCAGAAGCTTCTTGTCGTTACCTTTGCGAACCAAGACAGACATGCTCTTGCGATCGCGAGAGAATTCGTAAGTAGCGAGGCGGGGAAGTTCCTTTTGATAGGCAGCGCTGGCGTAGTGAACACAGTCCTCGGGGCGGGTATCAGTCGGGGCGCAAGGTCCAATCTTTTCGACCAAAACTCGCAGAGCACCCTCGGTGGGTTCACCAATGCTGGAGAAGGTGGCAGATCGGGAATCGTAGGCAAGCTGGGCATCGTTGCAAATGGCGGCGACCTCGGTCATTTGACGGATAGTAGAGGAAGTGTTGTGAAGGTCCTGAACAACGGCACCATTTGACTTGATGGCTCCTCGAGGGGCGAACGTAGTACCTTCCACATCCAGCTCGGTGAGATCGCTGCCGTCTTCGTTGAGGTGCACAACCTTGCTCACGCTCATCTGGTTAGTGGTCAAAGTACCGGTCTTGTCAGAGCAGATGACGCTGCAGCTTCCGAGGGTCTCAACAGAGGGAAGGCTTCGGACGACGGCGTTCTTAGCGGCCATCTTTCTAGTTCCGAGAGCCAAGCAGGTGGTGATAACAACGGCAAGACCTTCGGGAATGGCGGCGACACCAAGAGACACAGCAATCTTGAGGTAGTAGATGGCGCCCTTGGTCCAGTTACCGTGGCTGGGGTCGTTAAAGTTGGGAATGTTGATCAGCCAAACCAGGATGCAGATAACCGTAATAACCTTGGCCAGACTGTCACCGAAGTCGTTGAGCTTCTGCTTCAGGGGGGTGGGTTCCGAGATTTGAGCGGTGATACTTTCGTGAATGTCTCCGATAGCGGTGTTGGGGCCTGTGAGAACGACGACAGCTCTGGCGCGACCAGTAACGACAGTTGTTCCGGAGAAGAGCATATTGGTCTGATCTTGCAAGACTGCCTTGTCATCATCAATAACCGTAGTCGCGCGCTTTCCAACACTCTCGCTCTCTCCAGTAAGAACCGCTTGATCGACGGAGAAGCTGTTGCTCTCGATAGAAATCACTCGACAGTCGGCAGGAATACGATCGCCAATGGAAACGGTAACGATATCGCCGGGAACCAGCTCTTCAGCCTTGACTCGTGAGACGTGACCACCATTTCGCACCACGTTAGCCTCGTTGGCCGAGTATTCTTGCAAGGCGGCGATGGCCTTTTCGGCGCTGCTTTCCTGGGAGACTCCGACGACACCGTTGAGAATAAGGATAGTAAGGATCTGGGAAATTTGAGTTAGTGGCTTAATTCGGACTGAAACAGACAGGGTAGTCAAGTACTTACAACAACAGGGTCGACAAAAGCACTCCAGCCTTCTTCTTCTTCAAAGAGGGCTAGGATAAAGGACACAGCGGCAGAACCGAGAAGAATAATGACCAGCTGATCCTTGAACTGCTCGAGAATGAGCTCCCAGAGAGGGGTAGGAGGTTCGTCGGGAATAGCTGCCGAAAGTTAGAGAACAGGCCAACTCGTAGCGGGGGGTATCGACATACAGTTGCGCCCATGTTTATTACGCAGTTCAGCAACTTGCGCGTCGCTTAGACCGGTAGTCTCATCAACGTTGAAGTTGGCGAGGACATCGCCAACAGGTCGAGCGAAGGCGCTCTCCATGGTCAAGGCAATGCGCGAGGCGGGCGCTCGATACAACACTGGACCAAGTTCGTATGCAGAAGAGAGAGGTGATGAGCTTTGCGACAAAGGAGAGAAATGGTCCAAAGCACCTAAAGATAAGGAAAGGAAGAGTATGAAGAATTCGGGGAGAAAACGAAGAAATAGAATTTGACTAAGAAAAAGAAAGAGAGAGAGAGAAAAGACACGGAGGCAACAATCACCGGCTTCCTGTCATGTAGTAGTAGGTAGTAGTAGTAGATTTGTCACGACGGGAAAGGCAAAGCGATAGGTAAAAGGGCCCACGCACGTGGCAACCTTTAAACCTCAATGGGTACGGTACAGTAATACCGCCCAGTGTACCTTGTACTGCAGTTAGGTGCAAGTTGTAGTGATAAATCAAGTCAATCAATACGTGGAGTAATTAGTAAAACTAGCTAAAATCTGAATCGTGAAACCATCAACTTTTCCACTTTCGTCCTCGCGCAATGATCAAGTCGAGTCGCTCCGTCGCCAAAAAGTTCAACGTGTTCGTTTCCATCTCGGGCAGTCGGCATGTCTCTTCTCTTTTCTTCTAGCGTCGGGGCACCCCCACATTCCACCACTATCAATCCCCTGAACACCACACGCTAATCCCCTGAAAACAGATCCAAGAGCTGAATTGAACTTTGTCCCCCTTGGGTCTAGTCTTTAAGATGCACCGCCACGATGCCGAGCCAGTTAGCTTACACCATATCGTCGAGATAAGATCCGTATCACGTTCATCTTGGCTTTCTTTGACTTGTACTTGGTTATGCCAAGTTGACAATTGCCGGACAAGCCGTTCTCACCAATAGCCGATAAAACTGACGATGGGTAAGTGAGAGTATCCGTGGAGACTGACTACATGTCTAAGAGCAGATATGAACACTAATACTCGTCACGGTATAAAGAGCTTACGAATCAGGCTTGGTATCGCCGACTGACTCCGGTTGAACTTGGCCTCGTTGAACAGACTTGCTGGTCATGGTAGCCTCAACCACAAACCAAAGTATCGACAAGAACGGCATCCTCTTCCGTATCTGCCGCTTGGGGATACTGTTGGCTTTCCTTAAAGGCATTAGATACTAAATGCACGCACGAGAGGGGCTTCAAAAGGACGATTTAAAGGGTTAACATCATAAGCAATTCATCACACCATACCTTTATGACCAACAAAAAACAAAGTATCTCAACGTAGACTCTTTTTCATTCGTCCGTCCACAAAGTCTGATGGCAAAAGTTGAACTCCTCAACCTTATTCATACTCAAACACTCATCACCAGCGACAAAGGTCTATGTCATGAGCATGGTGATTACACAATCATGCTTCGAGTTTCGTTTTCGTTCAGCCTCCCCGGCCTTTTTAACACCTGACAGTATGGACAGTTGACTTTTCGCCGCTACGTCGGGCCAATTCTATGGTCTGGGCCGTCGATATTAATTCTCGAGTGCTTGCATAATGGACCTTGATTCCACAAACGTCGCAAAGTTACTGCAAGCCATATGTATATACTATGGCTCGGAGTCGACATCTGATTATGTTTGGCCGCGCTTAAAGCGTGTGTTTACCTAGGATATAATCGCATGTGACCAACTTTTATCCAAATGTTTCTATTCTTTTATTTTGTTACAACACGACCTCAGGTCTTCCAGTTGAAGCGGTTATACAGCAACCAATATCCTGCAGGCGCCGCTGTATCACTGCCTCTCGGCCGTGCCACTTCGACTTCTCGTCACCGACTGTACGATATCGAGTGGTGAATTCCAAAAGCCAACAGGGCTTTGTAAGACAGCCTTGCTGCAGCTGCAGAGGTCAAGGGAGTCTTTTCGGTATCGGACGAAATACGCGGTGAAGATGATCTCGATCAAGGTCCCTCGCTCTTACCCAGGGTTACCTTTCACGGTATCTAGGAAGGAACAATCGGAAAGACTGGGTCCCTCTCTATATCCATATCGTTACCTCCTTCCTCTTATTGGAACTGTTCTTCATGGAATTGTCTGGCTCTTCTGGGCTCTTGTTCGAGGTGCGGGTATTGCTCGTGATTCTCGTGATTGTCTGCCTCTCTCTCGATATACATCATCACCGCCATGTTTCGACGACTCGTTTAAAGCCCCCTTTTTGGAGTTTTGTTTGGCTTTCTTGGGACAAGCACTTTGTTACTTTTATTGGACTCTACCTCGTCGCTTTCTTTCCATCATGGCCCTCGTGAACCCTCCAGCCTTGTCTGATGTTTCCTCCAGCATCCATAGTTCGCGGCATTTCAGTTGGACGGCCGGCTTTCCAGATTTATCATGGTTTACAACCTCCCATGATCGTCTCGGCAGACTTCATGATATCAACTCGTCTCCTGGGCTCGGTAGCTTGCGCTTCGACGGCATCAATGCGCTAGCTGCCCTGGAAGGCATCAGCACCCAGAGCGTGGCCCCTGAAGAGGCAATCAGCTTACAGACTCGTCCTCCTTGTCCACATATACCTATAGATCATCTCGAGAAGCCTCCTCAGAACGATCGTCGTACCAACAATACCAAGCCACAGCGACCGTTCCGCAAGTGGATGAGATCTCTCCAACGACGAGTCAGTCATAGAGACCATAAAGAGGAAGTATGGCCTCCGGATGCAGGATGGGAACATATCGAATCCAGTGGCGCTTACCAACGATCGTCTCGTGACAAATTTAGCCATCGAATATCGTCTTCAGGATCATCCCTTGGCTTTATCGCGGCAGTTCAGAGCGCCAGCATGAGCCTTGCTAGTGCCAGTGCTTTCTCACGCTCGCGTCGTCACCGTCGCCATTCGAATTGCCGCTCACGGACTGATCGTAGCAGTCGAGCTTCTGCATCTGCTCCTCGTTTCTCTGAGGACAGTATGCCATTGGAGAGGGTCAAGATCGATGTTGCCGCAATGCACCGCTCTCTGCGACGACGACAGATCCTGGAGGAGCTCATCAGTACTGAAGAAAGTTACATTGGCGACGTTCGTTATCTCATAAACGTAAGCTGGTTCTCTTCTAAAATAGTTGACATTGACTGACTGACCAACCCACCTTCAGACTTACATCAACATGCTTGCTGCTCTCCCTACGTTACCAGAACGCCTACGTTCATCCATTCATCACAACCTTGATGAGATACTTCAACTACATGATGATATACTGGGCGAGCTCCACCGTGTGATCCCAGACTCGGAGTACACACAGGCTGACCATCCCGCTATGTCTTCCAAGTTGTTTAACCGCAAAAACGGCCATCGTCGACTGTCAAGCTTAGATGTACTTCCAGAGTATCAAACTAACTTTCAATGGCTCGAGAAGGAACCTGGCATGAGCTCTGAGCCCCAGGTAGCAGCGGAAGTGGCCAAAGTTTTCAGTAAGAAGGCAAGTGTACATCGTCGCAGTCCGTGTCTGTTGTTGGCTAATCTTTTGCTACAAGATGCATCAATTTTTCATATATGCGGAATATGGAGCGAAGTACGAGATCATGATCAAGGATGCTACTTCAGCACTTAAGACTCTGGCCGAGTGGGAAATGCATCAGAAAGGGCTCGAAGTCTTTGCCTTTACACTGCTGGAATCTTCGCGAGATGGCGAGGGCAGAAAGTCTCTCACTATTGGTGATCTTCTTGTCAAGGTATGTAAATGTGACTCTTGGTTTTCCGTCATCTAACATGCTAGCTCCAGCCCATCCAAAGAATCTGCAAATACCCTCTTTTGTTTGCAGAGCTTCTGAGATGTACGCCCGTTATCGATTGTCCGAATTCTCATATGGAAGTTGAAACCGCTCTGGTAAGGCTTCGAGAAGCCACCTCTGCCATTAATCGCTCGACTGAGGACAACCTGATGAAAGGGACCCTTGAAAAGACATGGCTACTGCAAGATCGAATTGTTTTTGCTGACAGGGTATGTTCCGCAACCCTCCTTTTCCTCCCTGGGCTAACCGAGTATAAGAGACTCGACGCCAATTCGAAGAATCAGGTCCGTTCATTCGGACACATACAGCTATGTGGAGTCCTACACGTCTGCTGGCAGACAGAGATTGGTGTCGATGGCCAGTACATGATTTGCTTGCTATACAAAGATGTCCTGTGTCTTGCGTCTGGTGGAAAGTTCGATCCGATTTACACGATCTTGGCCTGTATCGATGTGCATAGCGCAACCATTGAAGATGCCGACAACGGGCGCGGTAGGGCACACAAACTTTTGTTGCAGACTGAGCTGATATCTCTATAGGTTTACAGTGCCACCTGGCGCCCTTCTCTTGGAAGTTGATTTTTGAGAGCGACCATCAACTATATGAGTTGGTCATGACGGCTTGTACCTCCAAGGAAGAAACCATATGGCGAAGCCAGTTGCACCGGTCTTCTGGTTCAGAGCCAGTTGTGAAAACTCCTGGTCTTCAAATTTTCCTCTCTTTGGATATCCAAAGCCTAGGTGCTGTGTTCGGACGACCAGGTAAGCTTGTTCTTTCTACTGGCGGCTCAAATCTCACTTTAAGTGGTAGGAACAATTGCACGAAGCCTCTCGATTCATCGCACAACTGTCGTAGGCCCTGAAGCATCACTTTGCCACGTCATTTTGAAGAACACAAGCGGGATGAGACCTAGTACTGGCGGCACCGATCCACTCAATCGTTCGCAGTCATTGCTATCAACGAAAGCTAGACTACCGGTCCTGGTACCGCCTCGAAGTGAAAGAGCACGGCTCGAGGTTCTTCTGGCAGATGTTTGGAGCCAAGATGTTCTTCCTCTTCCTAGCATGACAAGTATCGCGCGGAATGAGCATATGGTCAGACGGTCGGCATCCACTGTGATGAGGAAACTGAGCGTGGCCAACATGGCCAAGAGATCGAGGAGTGTAACGCATAGGGCTAGTGAGGACCCGTCAACCGAGTCTCATGTCCGACACACGAGTATATCGAGTGACAGCGGGTTTGATATCTTTGACAAGGTTGGCCGTGAAGAGAGCTCATACTCGCACACAACAAAGAGTTCTGTACTTCCCAATACGCAGGAACAAAGTGAAGAGGAAGATTGCAGTTCAGGTATCATGACCCCAAAACTTGAGCTTCGGCGGATTTCTGAACTTCGACCTCTTGACGTGATTGAAATCATTTCCGAGAAGAAGCTTGAGAGCAACATGGAGGATACGACAGCTTTACTAGGGTCTGCAATCAACAAAATTCAAGCTAGCTCGTCTCAGGGCTGCCATAAGTTGGATAAGTGCTCTGCAGCAAAAGAGAATTTGGCCTTCTGGGCTGATGCTACTGTACGGAGCAAGGATGCCCCGTGGGTGAAGCGTACAAGTTCTAAAGGTGAAAGGAAAGGCATTATTCGCAGGTTTTTCTGGTAACAGCTGTTTTTGTTTGGGACTGGCAGCTATGTGCAACCGCAGTGTTGGATACATCAATACGGCAAGCAAAAGGATTGTTAACTGAGGCTTATGATGGGAAAGTTGCTTGCAACTTGTAGATAGCATCACCGCCCACGTACAATTAGTCGAGAAGTATACTCGAGTCACACTCTATACAAAAGTAAGGATAGTCCCAAACCATAGGCTGGTGTGTCGAGGCGACTGATCACGCATTGCTCGTGGATGCAATATCATGATATTCAGGAATCTCGAACCATGAATCAGGATCAGGCTGAGCCGGTGGCTGGACAAACAACGAAAGCCACGATGAATTGCCAAGGTAATCAGACGACGATGATTCGAATCTGTGGAAGGCGGAAGAACGATGCGAGTTCCACTGTAGGTAGCCAAGCCAATACCTCTATGACCAGAAGAAATTGCCCGGGGCTGGCGCGGGGGCACGCGATCGATCAACAAGAGCCCGGATGAGACACCTATGAGCTGTTCTCTTTGTTCATGCCCAAGTACCTTTACCTTCCATTACTTTTCTCCTGTCTGCTTTGCTCAAAACACGGTGACGTACGCAGTGGATTCAACATGCAGGAACGTGAAGAACAACACAAGCAACTTTCAACCTGGTGAGCAACATAAGACTGCTCCTTGATTGGTCACATAGCTACCTATGGCCGACTTTTAGTGGGTAGCTCCCCTCTGCAAGCCCCGCGATGCGGTACGTAGCAGCCCACT
This sequence comes from Fusarium buharicum, assembly GCA_014822075.1. Taxonomy (NCBI): domain Eukaryota; kingdom Fungi; phylum Ascomycota; class Sordariomycetes; order Hypocreales; family Nectriaceae; genus Fusarium; species Fusarium buharicum. Next base: position 53,585 of record JAATHB010000380.1, on the reverse strand, counting down.
TGCCCGCTGAGGTGATGCTTGGAAGCACGGCTATGACGTAGCTTCTCGATCAGCAAATGCCACAGCTCCTCCCATCGAGCTTCCTTTTAAGCCTTTGAGTGCGCCTCCCTCTCATTCTTCTCTTCATCATCATCTTCATCTCATTCTTCACATTTCTTACATCAACGAATCAACACGACTACCTATCTCAGGACTTCCAAATCAACCATTTAACGACTTGCTCACTACCCAACACTCTATCACAACTTCACCAATCCCATACCATCACAATGGCTCGCGGCGAGGCTACCCAGACCAAGGTCCACTACAAGGGCTCTAGCGAGGACTTCCTCATCTTTGTCGATGACTTCGAGACCTACAAGAAGTGGCAGTCCGACAAGAGCGTGCCTCTGGCGCACTTCATCTCCTCCTTCAAGATCTTCCTGACACACGGGTAAGTCAATTCAAGCCACCCCCGCTTTCTCCTCTTTGCTTGCTTGTTTCTTGGTCTGGTCGCTATGATGATGGGCTTGGGTTGCCTTGGCATGCACCCTGCTGCAGCTTATGCACTATGGGATGTGCTCGGTTGTTGGAGGCTTGAAACTCAATTCCGCCTTTCCTTCGTTGTCATTACCCTTCATTTAGCCCGCCTCGAGGACTGTTACAATGGACAAGAACATGGATGCTAACTTATTTGCAGCCAAGGAGCTCAGGGCACCTACGATGCCGCCTCCAAGGCCGCTCTCGAGAACGAGTTCGGCACCTCTGTCGATGACGAGGTCATCAAAGTGATCCTTGAGAAGGGCGAGTCCCAGTCCGCTGAGGCAAGTCTCATCTCATACTTCCCAACACCAAGATAGCTAACAAAACCATACAGTTCCCCGAGCGTCAAGGTCCCAAGAACGACAACAAGGGTCCCCTGATCTCCCACTAGAAGAAACACCGTACCAAGCTATATGACGAACCGGCGTATAGGAAGCGCAGAGGCCGAAATGGATTGTTTACGAAGACTTTGAAATGTCAGTGGGCGTTGGCTGCGAGAAACTACAACTCATCCGAAATGATTGATGAAGTCGCTGTTGGGCAGACAACTAACATTAGATCCACGATCACATGATAAGTGGTCGGATCAGTTAGCATCCTAATGCTCTGAGAGACGGGCAGGATTGATGATAGCGTCTCACGAATTACAACAGCCTTTTGATTTCCAATGAATGCGTCCCTGAGTGATTGTAAACTACCTTACCATTGTAGACAATACCTATAGTTCGTATTGGGGTGATGGCCATTCGCCACCACACGATACTGGCTGGGCTGCGTTAGACAGCCAACTCATTGTTGAACTGTGAGAACATGAAAGCTTTCTGAGAAGTTATATAAGTTCAATTGCGCTCAAGTATTACCTAACATAAGTTAGTGCCCAGGCAGACGAATGCTCTATGCTCTGTATACCTACATCACATGAGCAATACTGGAGTTTGATGAAGAAGTAGTAGACACAAGTTGAGAATAGCCAGTAAGACAAACTCAGCCATATGCAAGTACAGTGTTACACATCAAGCTTTATATAGCACCTACTAGTCTATTGACTCATGATCCACTGAAAATGCTCAATTATACTACAATGGGTTGCTTTGCCGAGACAAAGGCTTATCCATAGCATGCAACATAGTATACTTGTACCTTTGGGAAGCCCTTGCTTTCACGTGATAAGGAATAACTGCGTAATTGGTTTAGTGGTAAAATTCTCCGTTGCCATTCGAGCAACGTCGGGGAGCCCTGGGTTCGATTCCCAGATTACGCATTAACTTTTGTCTTTTTATGATTCTCTGCACGCCCTTCTCGCATCCTGGTGTGCTAATGGTGTTTTATTATCATTGGGTCTTATCCCAGCCTTTTTGCTCTTAACAGTCTATCTATTGCCGTCCTATCAGCGAGTCTTGGTTCAGACAAGGGGCGTTTCGACCGAGACGCCGACTTGGCAATGGAGCGTAAAGAGTTTCAACTCAGCTAAGAGGACCATGGGCGTTTCTAATATGTTTTGAACCTGGATGCCGACTTGCCTCTTTGGCTTGGCTCGGTTAACTGGTTTCAACAGATGTAGCGAGTGGCATGCATGAAAGATTTAACAAGTCTGTTGTATTATTAGGTTCTATATGTCAGGCTATTATTCTCTGGTTTAAGGAGTTGCGGCATGTCTGCTCTAGCCGCTTCATCGGATGCTTCCAGTCCAAGAGCGTTTTATATGGCAGCAGGACCTTCATTCCCTAGTCCCTCGACTCCCGAATTGCTCGCCATTTCCCACAGATACGACAGCCAAGAATACTCCCTTCATGAAAAGGGGACCTATCTTAACGCCTCCACGCTGGCCACGCAAATGCAAATGCAACGCTAGAAAATAAGCCAAGGCCTGGTTCACTCCTGAATACAGGATGTTGTAAAAGAAAAACACGCAGTACTGTAGTCGTATATATCATGAAATCGCCAAACGCCGTAATCGTTACGCCGACGGGGCGGGGGTATATGAGTAATAAGTATATCGCTTCTGAGGGCAGATCAAAGCATAGAGGATGTCCATCTTTCTAGAGCCCATTCTCTGCCCCGTTTTTGGAGTTTTATAGTATGTATATTACACGGTAAATACTCATGACTATGCACGAGTTGAGCCGCCGCTGCGTCCACGTTGGGGAAGTGTCCAGGGTTTTGCACAGATGATCTAGAAGCAATATGTTAGTAAAGTAAAGTCTCCTGAAACTTGCTACAAAAACTTACCTCGCCCTCACTATAACCCCAAAAGTAGACCACCATACCGATGAGATAGTAAATGGCGGCGTTTGTGCCTTGGTAGATGAGAGCCGCACTGAGTGCAGTGAGAGGAAGAATGGCGAGGCGGAATTCTAGTGAGCGGTGGAGAGCTGAGCCAGCGACGAAGTTGAGAGGCCATTCGAGGCCTAGCATGACTAGACCTAGGACGAGGTTTATTGTCTGTAATGCCGGTATAGGTTTTACTGCGCCGTCCAGGGTACGTGTGAGGAAGTCCCAAAAGATCTTGGGCCAGATGTAGCACTCGATGGCGGCTACAACTTGGTCTGTGAAAAGCGTTAGGGGGTTCCAAGTAGCAAAAGAGTAAGAAACTTACAGGCTGCGGCGCTCAGAATGATGAGTCGCGCCCAATGGTTCTTGATGAGTTTTCCCATGACTGAATGACGATTGTGTCCAAATTAAGTTGCCTTGCTTCTGTGGCTCAAGTCTGGTTGGCTTTCCTTGCGGATGATAATAGCAAGCACGGTCTTCTCTACCCGATTCGCCGTCTATCCGTATGCTACTCGACACTGCTGCCGAAAGTCGTTCTTTGGTGTAATATACAGACCGACCAGCGGCGAGAGTTTGCAAAAGAGAGCGTAAAAAGACTGAAAAAGCGAAAGTAGAAGAACCCGTCAGGCCAGCAGACAGGAAAACTTGGATAAGAAGAATTCAACAAGAGAGGGCGAAGGGCTGATGATATCCAAGTAGAAGAAGGACCCTTGATGAATATAGCAATGCGTTAAGGGCATCAACCCCCCCGAAGGGTAGAGGCTGTGCCGGAGGCGAGGTGGATAAAGCGGACGATTGAAGTTTGAGACGTTGGCGTCAGGCGTTTGAGTTTGCGGACGATTATGAAGCCGGTGATGTCGCGGAAGTTGGCTCGCAGATCCACGTTGTTGGTAGTCCGGTCTATAATCGTAGTGGGAGCCCGAGCGACATTGTATAGTGTTTTCGATCTTGTTGTTGTCGAGAGCAATGGTGCGGCAGTTGTTGGTTACGTTCCAAGTTTGGTCTGTCTCATCAAAGAGCGGCTTCTTCTTTTCCCGATGCTCTTTAGGTCGCAAGATTGTGTGAGCAGGCGAGCTGATGATACGCAGTAGTGTTCTGAGACGTTACAACAAACACACGAGACGAGGCAAAGCGATTTCACGACGAACCAGGGGATTGGGAGGGGAGGCTGCAAGTTGCAGTGGAGGGCAGCATGAGACTTTTAAGAAAAGGCCAAGAAAGGGAATGACGAGCGCCAAAAGACACCTGCTGCTCGGTACCGAAGTCAAGGCCAATGCAATGCAGTCATCTAGAGATGGACAAGGTACCAGGGTCTAATGGACCGTCGGGCCACGAGCCACGAGCCACGCCATTTCTCGGGGCCGACCATCTTGACGAGTCGAGTCGTCGACTCACGGCCAGACAAGCGCCCTAAGCATTGACTTCAACTGACTTGGAAGACTGGCGGTGCGATGCTATGGAAAGGCGGGGAGATAGGTGCCAGGATGCTAAGTTATGCGATGCAGCGGCTTGTCACACAGCCTAACGTCCATCATCTTGAACTAAAGCGGGTAGAAACAGCTCCGGCGGTTCATGATTGGCCATGACCATGGCTGGTGTGGTCGAACATCGATAACCTCTTCTGTCGTAGTGGTGCGGAGGCTGGTTATTGGTGATGACCTCGGCGGTTAGATGTCAGAGCATGGACCAATGGGCGTGCTTAGCTGCCATGTGGGAGAAGAAGCATGGCGGGAAGAGGAAGATGGGGCAGGGATCGAGGGTTGACGCATGAAGCTAAAGCAAGCCCTGGATAAACGAGCTAATAACTCAATCTGAGAGGGACGTTCTTCTTTTGATGACCTTGGACGTGAGGAAAAGAGCTTTCCATCTCTGCATTGCTTACTTGCTTGCTTGCTATACAGCCAACGACTCTCAATCTCATCTCATCAGTCTCGGGGCAGTTCTCGGATGAGACGTTCGCTTCATCGCGATTCAACTTGAAGCAGATGCTGGGACAGCCGACGTTGCGGTGTTTAGCAATTGGTGCTGGACAATCAAGACCCCTGACCCCTGGTCTCCTCTCCCGCCCACCACTTCCTTCTAATCCCTGTCTCGTTCTTTTTTTAACCCTTTGAAGCACCAATGCCAGTGATGGTGCATATCTCAACAACGTGCCGCCCCGTCGAACCAACACTGAATGATCGTCGCCTGGGACAGATTTGATGTTGGTCGTCTTCAAAAAAGCATGTTGGTGGGTAGGTCGAATAACTTATAAAACATTGCTCCCCTAGAATCGAAGCGCTTCTTGAAACAAGGCTGCCAGCTTCGTTTGCTGGCTGAGATCTTGAGTCTTTGGACCAAGCGCTTGTTATCCGCTCCATCTACCGCACGTGACCGAGCAGACCGAACCTGGTATCGCCATTCATCATCTAACATGGATGTTACAATGTACGCTTCTTGTTCTTGGCCGTCACGTTGAGCTAGTGGCAGCTATCACTTTGCTCATGCCACTTCAGATTATAGCGGCTTGGTTTTTTCTTTATCAACGCATCGGTCAGGACGATGAGCTGTGTGATTTGCCCCCAACTGTGCAAGCGAAGGCCTCGGCTCGTTCGATTGTGCGTGGTTACTGAAGCCTGAGGCCTACCATAAGCATAGTAAGCCCATTCACTGCATGGCGGTGGTGTCTGGCCCGGCGGTTGCAGAGTTGTTCTGATTGGCTCACACTACGATTGACTGTGAGCCCCATGCGTATCACTCCGCGTTGTCCGGTGGACAATAAGAGATTTCATCGTCCAGAGCTCTCGAGTGTCTCTAACCGATTGTGAGTGGTCGAATATGCAGCCTATTAAACCTGCAGACCTTGTGGCTTGTCTTGTCTTTTCATCCCATTACTTTGCTCCGGTTGTGTTGCCCTCTTTGCTCCACTTCGCCGCTCCGTCCCGGATTCGTGTGACCCGGCTAACCCGGGTTTCTGGGTAAACGATCGACTTTAAGTGACGCTGACAGTAAAAGCCAGCCTAATATCATTATGATCATGCCATCGCCAAGGGTCGTGTCTCGCTGAGCTGATATGATCTGCTAAATCTGGGCGTTTAACACAGCGCCTGGGGATGAATTGATGCCAACAAGTTACCCTGCATCTGTCCATTTCAACGATATTGTATCTGTCTGCCCCTTGACTCAGCTTGACAACGAGCCATTGGTCAAGAAGGAAATGACACGTCCGCCGTCTTCATCACCTAGATATTCGCGAATCGTAGCTCGGCCGCCTGGCTGGGCGCAGTGGTTGGCAAGGTCTTCAAGCCCGGATATGATGCCGGTCAAGACATTGACTTGATCCCTTCCCAGAGGTTTACCGTTGACACACCATTGTATCAAGCTTTCATGATTAGGGCTTTCTCTGTCGGTGCCAGGTAAAGATTTACTGGTATATTCACGCCTGAGCGCTTCAAGGCAGCTTGGTAGTTCTCGGGTCGCAGATATTGGGATTACTGGCACTGTAGAATCTGCATTGAGCAGCCTGGGAAGTACGTCAGTACAAGAATCAAAATAGAGAATCGATCACTTCGACTGCATACTCGGTTTGAACCTGGGAAAACGACTTTATCGGATCCTCGGCGCTTAGGAGAAATATCACCGCCACATGGTTCCCCCCATTCATCAATGACAACCTTTCCACACGCGCCTTTCCCTCAGGGGATTGCAACTCCGCTAGGGCTAATAGAATTACTCTGAATATGGTGGGCGAGCTATTGGAGATAGTGATGGGAAATGTGATATCACAAGCATCATCCATTGCCGTTTCTGCTCAAGGAAGAAGTCAGCGTAAGTCATATGCAAGTTATGGAATAGATCACATCGCCAGCGAACCTTGCCATGCTGACGAGCTCGTCTTCAACGAAGTGATGGTTGTAGCCCATTCCTGACGTTGGCGCAGGGATGATGAAAACATTTCGACCAAGTCCTTTGTGTGAAGTGATGATCCCCTGTATGGGAAGCGAGTGAGGAGAGTGATCAATATACGGCTTGGATTAAGACAACACAAGGCAAGAAGGGCGTCTTTCATTACGTACTTACCTACCTGGGTAAGTTAGTACTCGAGGTACATTGTGCTGCGCAGAAATTCGAAAGAAAGAAAGAGCGGCTTGATACTAAGCTACCTGAGATAGTAGGCAGGTGGACATCCGAACAAGAGGGCGAGGTAGGGTAGGAACGACCCTTACAGATGGCATTCTAGGAAGTTTCCATTCAATCACCTCAAAGCAAAAGGAAGGCGTTACGAGTGGAATAACAAACCCGATTCTCACGTAACTTAAAAGTCCCAGGTAGAATAGTTAGTACCTACGTAGGATTGGGGACCAACTGCAATACAAAAACACTGGAATTGAGAAGCTGTCATCGATGAATTTCTGCACATGAGATCTTGCATATGAGCCCACTCAGCTAACGTGCCTACAAACGATCTTGGAGGAAGCCTTAACCAACAGTTAATTCACCACCCAAGCTTAGACCTCACGCATAGAGGAGCTTGATAAGTTGATAGGGCTGAAGTTAGGTTAGTACTTGCCTAAGGTGGTTCAGATCTACACATTCAATTAGAAACCAATCAGAGGCCTGGAAGCTAAGGTTAAATGCCCCTGACTCCCATTCCAACGTCAGCGCGGAACATCACGGCTCCGGGTGCAACGGGACTCGACTTGAGTTTGAAAAATGCCTGGCGATGACGCGCTTTCAATTGACTTTATTACAAGGTTAATTGTGTGAAACTGTTGTTTTCCCTCTCATTTATTTTCCTGATTCTGTGCGATTCAGACGTATTATCCGCCTCAGAGCCTCCAATTGGCGATCCACATCTCTCACCGAGACTGAAGCCCCACCAACGATCAAATACCATACTCAATATCTACTACTTGGCGCACAAGCAGCTTCAGCTCTGGAGCCAAGACACCCAAGACCACCTACCACCATGGTCCCTCTCCCCCTCTTCAAGCTCGGAGCACTGCTCGTAAGGCATGTTTCCAAGTACGGCGCGGTATGAAATCCTCTACTGGTCTTGCATCCCAAGGTCTAGTACTAACGACAAAGCAGAACCGAATAAAAGCCCAGGCTCACGAGCATCCCCGCTTCCGAGCATTCGCTGCCCGTTATGGCCAACATATACATCAACTGAATATGAGGATGTCAGTCGCATTGATACGAAACCCGGAGGCAGAACGAAGAGCGAAAGAAAAGGCCGAAGCACCGACAGTCAAAACCGAGGAGCAGCAGAAACGCGACGACGAGCTCAAGCAGAAGAAAGCCACTGAAGGCCCCAAGAACAGCCTACCTTTTCAGAATATCTGGAGGCGCAAGTTCAGACCACTTCCCGAGAATAAAGCAGTCGACCTGTTTGCCGATGTTATTGGAGACGTTTTTATCCTCTCGGTGGCCATCGCTCTCATCGTCTATGAGACCTACAGGTCATCATTGAAGCCTGATATGAATAGAGTGCGGATAGACGAGCTGAACGAGAAACTGGACGAACTTAATAGGAGGGAAGAGGAACTTGAAGAGGCGGAGAAGAGGCAGAGACAGAGATACGAAAGCTTGGAGGAGGCTTTACGTGCACTAAAGGATCCCAAGACGAAACAACCTCTACTCCCGACATTACAAGCACCCTGATCGATTATCGAACTATAAAAAAGAATGGCCGAAGAGCAGAGCGTATTACTATGCGAGCAAAGGAAGACGCTGTGTGTCCGGAATGAGGAACGCAGTCATGCATCCCACACTTTTAAAAAGCCGAGGAGATTTATTCACGAAGTAAATGGAAAATTAGACAATACCCCTACTGTAGGTACTATTTGTGCACTTTAGTATCTTACCTACCTACTAGTAGTTTTGTATACTACCCTTCTCCACACTTAGACATAGACAGCCATTGCTTACCTACGATACTTTACAATATTTGGTTAATATTCTAACTTGAACATGGGTCGAATAGTAGCAGTTGACTTGGAGAAGAACCGTCCTCAATAGAAAAGCCGATCTAAACAAGACCGGGCCATAATTCCTTCATTGGTTGGTGGTTGCACTAACTGCGCAGGGTGTTATATGATTGGCCTTGACCTGACCGCTTGGCCCCACTGGAGCTCTGCGTCGTGGTTGCCAGCGGCAACAGTGCGTCGAGAAAGTACACAAAGCATTCGCGAATGGAACCAGGGCTCCTTCATCCTACTCTTCTTCGTTGCCCAGCTTCACTCGCCAAATCCTTTCTTGCAAATACTAACCAACAGGTTTGGCGATATCCCAGCTTCTAGCATTGCTTAATGCCCTTGCATTTCCTGCGCGAACAGGCAACTCTCTTTTCTTCGTCTTGCATGTTGTCGTCGCGAGTCTCGTGAGTCTTGCCTGGTTTTGGCATCAGTAATTCACTGACACGCCTTGACCTCTTGAATCTACTTTCGAAGCAGTCAATTACTGCTCTAATTCCATGCGTTGCTAACATTGTGTTGCAGACCGACATTCGCGACACTTCAACGCGGTTGCTGACCTCGTAACCTGCTCTCGTCGTTTTGGTTGCGAATCGTCGACGATACCCTCAACCCTACAAATTGCATCAGCACTCGCCATGGCCCATAGGCTAGCTCCCCGAGGCGGCGTCGATCTGGAGGCTTTGTCCCCTAGGGATGCCAACGCCCAACGAGTACCCAAAGCGACTGACATCAAAACAAAGACCGCAGCGCAACTCAAGGCCGCCAAGGAAAAGGAACACCCACCGCCTCCTCCTGCTGAAGTCCCCGAACCACCTAGCGCCGATCGACCTAATGGAGCAACCTACCAAGTTGGCAAGCTGCTTGGAAAGGGAGGATTTGCCGTCTGTTACAGCGGCCAACTCCTTCCTACGAAGCAGCGATTTGCCCTCAAGATCGTCAAGAGCCACATGCCGCCCAAGATGGAGCAAAAGGTATGTGACGGTGCAAAGAGGAAAGAAAAAATACACAGCTCATATCTAACCCTCTCAGTTTCAAACCGAGCTTCAAATTCACTCCAAGATGAAGCACAAGAATGTTGTTCAGTTCCTGCGAGCCTTTTCGCACGAAAACTGCACATACCTGATTCTCGAGTTGTGTCCCAATGGTTCCCTCATGGATATGGTGAAACGAAGAAAAGGTCTCACTGAGCCCGAGGTCCGCTTCTACACAGTTCAGATTGCTGGTGCGATCAAATACATGCACAGCAAGGGCATCATCCACCGTGACCTGAAAATGGGCAACATCTTCCTCGATTCCCAAATGAATGCAAAAATTGGCGACTTTGGTCTTGCTGCCTTGTTGGTGACTGGTAGGGATATGCACACCATCCGTCGAACGACTCTGTGCGGAACACCAAACTATATCGCCCCGGAGATTCTAGAAAAGGGAAAGAAGGGTCATGACCACATGGTTGACATCTGGAGTTTGGGCATTATCATGTAAGACTGGAGGTCTCCGAGCAACGTGTAGAGCTAACAGTAGCCCAGGTATGCCATGTTCACATCAAAACCCCCCTTCCAATCTTCGACTACAGACGAGATCTACCGCCGAGCTCGAGAGAGGGACTACGACTGGCCGAATCCAGAGACATCACGGAGATATATCAGCCAGGAATCTAAGGAGCTAGTTGCGACTATGCTCCAGGATGCCGACTGTCGACCGGATCCGGAGGCCATTATTCAACACCCTTTCTTCACCTGTGGCTATATGCCTACCGAGGCGGAAATGAGCTCGCGTCTGAGAGAGGTTCCCCCGGATCGTGAAGAATTCTATGCGACTCGGATGAGCAGCGCTCTGCAGGCACAGTCGTACAGGAACTTTAAGGACATGTGTCGAGAGTGCGGCATAGGTCCTTGGGCCAATGTTCAGGTCATCCACACACAGATCTGGAAGGAGATGGCTGCTGAGGAAAAGGCTGGATTGACACCCTTGATTCCTCTAGAAGAAGGAATCGTGTACAGGCCCTTTGAGGAATGGTTGAAGGAGCAGCAACAGATCAAGGCCAGATACACAGCATCCGCGTCAGCACAGGCTAGTATCGCGACCGAGGACCCGTTATCAGCCAGCCAAAGAGCACCAACAGGCCTGCTTCGTCAACCACCGCAGAGTTTTGCTGCGCAGCAAAGAATGCAGCATAGGCCAGCCAGTACTATGGTACCTGCGAGGCCCCGTCCTGCCCCTGAAGCTGTACTATCAGCGTCCCAGAGCGTGCGAGCAAGGACACGGAAAGAACTGCCCCGAGAAGCCCCGCCAAGAGAGGCTGTTGAGTCTGCAGCCAAGAGTCTGCGAAGTTCCAGTAGAACGGCGCCTCCATCGTCAAGGGCAGCTTCTCAGCAACCTCCCGAGCGACAAGTTTCCGAAAGACCAACGCTTGACCGCCAAGCATCCGCCCCAGCCACCACCGCTCCTCGCGCACCAGCTGCACCACCAAAGAAGGATACGACTAGCCCTGTGCGACCCGCGACGCTCTTTAGCTCTTCTGAGCGGCAGGCCAGCATCTCGGGGACGAAGCCCGATCTGGTTTTGAACCGATTGCATCGTCTTCAGAATGAGCTTGAGCGGGCATTGAACTCAAGGACCATGGCCATCATCTCATCGAAGACGATTACGCCGCCGCATCCTCATGTCGTTGTCAAATGGGTCGACTATACCAACAAGTTTGGCCTTGGATACATCTTGAATGACGGTAGCGTCGGATGCATTCTTCGAGATATTCCAACCACGGAAAACGGCAAAGCGGCTTTACTCCCTCCTGCTGGAGTATTTATTCGCGGCGCCGAGAGGCATATCATCCGCCGCGACGATGAGGCGTATGACGATAGGAGCCAGCCTTTGCCCATGACCGAGCCTATCAAGTTCTTTGAGAACAACGGTGAGGCTGGGCTTTCAGAAGTGATTGTTTCTCCTGAGCAGTTCCGGGTGACTGTGAATGAAGATGGGACAGCAGGCAAGATGCAGCCCGGTAAGGACATCTTCCAGCACCGGAAACGTGAGAGAATCATACTCTGGAAAAAGTTCGCCAACTACATGATTGCCTATGGGCGGGACGATGTTGTGCCGGTTGAAGAGACCGACCCAGCAGGTGCCATATCTCCGGGTCAGAAGGGTACAGTGGCTGAGCTAGTGACATTCTACCAGCGATTCGGAGATGTTGGGTGCTGGGTGTTTTGTGACGGCCATCTTCAAGTAAGTAGTGAGATACAACGTCAACTTGAACTGGGATGCTAACCAATATAGTTCAACTTTCCGGATCATACCAAGATTGTGATTGATCACACAGGAACTTGGTGTCACTTCTGGCATCTTCCTCAGGACGCCGCCGAGAGACTTGCAGCAACTGGCACTATCGGAGCCGCTGCTCTTGATGACCGAGCGATGCTGTCGTACCCCCTTCAGACCTTGTTGAACTTTCAGGCTAAGCCGGCGGCTCCTCGCCCTGGCCGTACCACGACAACGACACGAAGGCGCCCTGAGATTGCTCCGGACCTGCAGGGTATTCCGGCTGCCAACGACTTCCGTCGCAAGATTGTGTTCATCAAGGACGTGGTTAAGGAATGGGTCACCAACGGTGGTCTTGGCAACAGCCAGATGAGCCGAGAGTCTCGTCTCCGATGGGGCGGTCACCGAGAGACCATCAGCAGCCATGCACCGCAAAAGCACGTCTGGGTTACTGTTGGAGCTCGATGGGGAGACCAGCGAATCTCGACCTACGTCGACCCCCGAAAACCTTGGGAACTTGGAGAGGATGTGGATCACGCAAAGAAATGATAACATTGAGAGCAGAGCGAGGCGTTTGTCTATTTCTTGTTGACGACCATCATGAACAAATGATGCATTCCTTGTAGGGTTTATACAGAGCACGAGGCGCGTATTGGTTTCTGCGGCTCGCGGGCGTTGCGGGACGGGAACATTTGCACGGTGAATAGGAGTTGGGTCTCGATCAGCTTTGCTTTTAGCTTCTGGGTCTTTAGTAAGATCATAATGACAATTAGTCTGTTGTCTTGGATTTGTTGTTCTTGTGACATGTCCAATTTCAGGATGCTGTAGGTGAAGGGTTGATATTGTAGCCTTTCCAAGGCTTCTCATTTATTGGTGGAATTGTGGGCCTGTTCCAGTTTTGCTGTCGAGGCTCGAGTTTCGGTTGGCTTACGTTCTGATCTGACAAATGAGAGTCGAGCATAGCCAATTAGCCAATAGCGTGTAAGCAAGACGTGCAGGGTAGGTACCTGAGCGCTCCAACGAGAGAAGCCCATATTATTACGACTGCAGTGGAGTGTTCCCCATAGCTACCTGTGTCTTATGGTGCATGTATTGAGATTTTGCCTTGTTATTTGGCGTAGTCCTTCTGAATTTTTCTCGGTGTCGTGTTGACGATTAAGTTGGTTTGGCCTCAAGCGCATCTACTCATATCTCAAATCAAAACATCCATGTCTGGTGTACTAACAATCGAAGTGCCGAAACGACATCAATTGCCGTGGCATAACAGCATATAGCTTAGAAATCATACCGAGAGTTTATCATATATCAGACATGCTGAACTGTTAATAAAATCTTCCGATTAATACACAACAAGAGATGATGGATGAGTGAATGGCTCGGCATTCGGAGCCTCGCATGACTCAAATGAGATCCGCCAGCGGCTCTAACCCGCCAAAGGACCAAGTAGCGGCGGAGTTGGCGGTATCTATATCCGCCCATTCCGCCGGAGTCACAGACTCAGCAGCGATCTCGCAACCAGAAACCCGATGCAATTAACTATGGTATCTTAGCCTGATAGATGCCGCACCGCATTGGCCGGGTTTTCCTTGTCAATTGAGTGAAACGAAGTTGTCAATTCTTTCTAGACGCATCTCCAGCACCCAGTAGAATTGCTTTCCTTGTTGCTGACAGCCCGTTGCCTGGCCTCGTCCTTGTTTGTCCGCTACCGCAACAGGGGTCCAAGCTGCCGAGTCGCCGTAACCGGCCCCATTAGCTATTAGGCACAGACAGTAGTAGCTGGGTCCGATCTGGGGGAGCTCAAACCAGGATGATGAGCTGCGAGGTAACTGCCAGATTCGGTAAATGGCTGCAGGTACATATGGCCAACATGGTCAATTGCAATGGGCTTGACAATAGAGACACTCTCGAGATAATAACAGGTTGGCAGTGAGGATCAAGATCAAGAAGGGACAATAGATAGCAACATGTTGGTCCTGAGCGGCATCAAAGACCCCACGACGACCCTGAGAAGCCCGCTAGTCGAGGACGATCTCTCCCTCTCTCTCACTCTCAAATCTTGGATAATTCTCTCACTACGGCCGAAATGTTGGGGCAGATAACAGTCGGAGGAATCTATCCACTAGAAATCTGCCGTTTAACTTTAGTTTAATCAAGTTTTAGTTACTGCGTCACCAAATCTCGAAAGAGTCACACAGAATTTTCGGCCCTGTCCCTTATCTTATCAGCTTGGGTCCCTGTACCGCTTTTTTTCCTTCAAGACGACCGCCCTCCCTCTCCTCCCCTCCTCTGGAAACCCATCCACAGAGTCACCGTCTCTTGTCCCTTATACACAATCGCCATCCCAGACGTCTAACTAGGGATACAGAAGGGCAACCTCGCCAGCGGGACGGTTCAACTTAAGCATTGATACGTGCAAATTATCCGCTGCAATGCCTCTCAACCTGGCAACCACTCTCGCTGGTCGAGCTCCGGCCCTGCTCCGACATGGACGCAGGGTCCCGCGAGCTTTGCCCTCTCGCTCATTCTCCTCGCTGAGCCCTCTAGCAGCTTCAAGCCGAGTTCAGATCGCTGCTACTCGTCCCGCCAACTCGAAGCGCCTGGGAACCCTCAAGGTTATGCGCGCCTACAGCTCCGCTGCTGTTCAGGACGCCCCCAACCCCAAGGCTTACCTCGACAGCGGAGTCATCAAGCCTCACCAGACTGTCGATGTCAAGAAGGTTCTTGTCATTGGCAGTGGTGGTCTAGCCATTGGACAGGCTGGAGAGTTTGATTACTCAGGTTAGTAGTCCTCCCTCGCGACTCAATAAGAACCTATAAACTGACATTGAACCCAACCACAGGTGCCCAGGCTCTCAAGGCCCTCAAGGAAGCCGGCGTTGCTTCTGTTCTCATCAACCCCAACATCGCTACCATCCAGACCAACCACAGTCTGGCTGATGAGGTCTACTACCTCCCCGTCACCCCCGAGTATGTCTCCTATGTCATCGAGAAGGAGAAGCCCGACGGCATTTTCCTGTCTTTCGGTGGTCAGACTGCCCTCAACCTGGGTGTTGAGATGCAGCGACTCGGCCTCTTTGAAAAGTACGGCGTCAAGGTCCTCGGTACCAGTGTCCGAACTCTGGAACTGAGTGAGGACCGTGACCTCTTCGCCAGGGCTTTGGATGAGATTAACATCCCCATCGCCAAGTCGATCGCCGTCGGTACTGTCGATGAGGCGCTCGAGGCTGCCAACACTGTCGGATACCCCATCATTGTCCGTGCCGCCTATGCTCTGGGTGGTCTCGGTTCCGGTTTCGCCAACAACGAGGAGGAGCTCCGCAACATGGCCGCTCGATCTCTTACTCTTTCTCCTCAGATCCTTGTCGAGAAGTCGCTCAAGGGCTGGAAGGAAGTCGAATATGAGGTCGTCCGTGACGCCAGCAACAACTGTATCACTGTGTGCAACATGGAGAACTTTGATCCTCTTGGTATTCACACCGGTGACTCGATCGTTGTTGCTCCCAGTCAGACCCTGAGCGATGAGGAGTACCACATGCTTCGAAGTGCTGCCATCAAGATTGTCCGACATCTTGGTGTTGTTGGCGAGTGTAACGTCCAGTACGCTCTCCAGCCTGATGGTCTCGACTACCGTGTCATTGAGGTCAACGCCCGTCTTTCGCGATCCTCTGCTCTGGCCTCCAAGGCTACTGGATATCCTCTGGCCTACACTGCTGCAAAGATCGGTCTCGGACATACCCTTCCTGAGCTTCCCAACGCCGTCACCAAGACTACCACGGCCAACTTCGAGCCTTCCCTGGACTACATCGTCACCAAGATTCCTCGATGGGATCTTTCCAAGTTCCAGCACGTCAAGCGCGACATTGGCAGTGCCATGAAGTCGGTTGGTGAGGTCATGGCTATCGGCCGAACCTTTGAGGAGTCCTTCCAGAAGGCTATTCGCCAGGTTGACCCCCGATTCGTTGGATTCCAGGGTGACAAGTTCGAGGATCTCGACTTTGAGCTCCAGAACCCTACCGACCGTCGATGGCTCGCTGTTGGCCAGGCTATGCTTCACGAGAACTACTCTGTCGACAAGGTCCATGAGCTGACCAAGATCGACAAGTGGTTCCTCTACAAGCTGCAGAACATTGTCGACTGCACCCGAGAGCTCGAGCAGGCTGGTGGTCTCCAGAACCTTAAGAAGGATCAGGTCCTCAAGGCCAAGAAGATGGGTTTCTCCGACCGACAGATCGCCAACGCCGTCAAGAGCACCGAGGATGAGGTTCGTGCCTACCGTCTCAGCCTCAACATCCGCCCCTGGGTCAAGAAGATCGACACCCTGGCCGCCGAGTTCCCCGCCAACACCAACTACCTCTACACCACGTACAACGGCTCCTCCCACGATGTCACTTTTGAGGACAAGGGCACTATTGTTCTTGGAAGTGGTGTTTACCGAATTGGTAGCTCGGTTGAGTTCGATTGGTGTGCTGTCAGCACCACCCAGGCTCTCCGAGAGATGGGCGAGAAGACTGTCATGATCAATTATAACCCGGAGACCGTGAGCACAGATTTCGATTCTTGCGATAAGATGTACTTTGAAGAGCTCAGCTACGAGCGTGTTATGGATATCTATGAGCTCGAGAACTCTTCGGGTGTTGTCGTGTCTGTTGGTGGCCAGCTGCCCCAGAACATTGCTCTCCGACTTCAGGAGACTGGCGGCGCCAATGTCCTCGGAACTGACCCCAAGGACATTGACAAGGCTGAGGATCGTCAAAAGTTCTCTGAGATCCTTGACAGCATTGGTGTTGACCAGCCTGCCTGGAAGGAGCTTACTTCAGTCCAGGAGGCTGAGAAGTTCGCTGATGAAGTCGGCTACCCTGTTTTGGTCCGCCCCTCCTACGTGCTGTCCGGTGCTGCCATGACTGTGATCCACAGCCAGGCTGATCTCAAGGACAAGCTCGAGGCTGCCAGCAACGTTTCCCCTGACCACCCTGTGGTCATTACCAAGTTCATTGAGGGAGCTCAGGAAATCGATGTCGACGGTGTTGCCTCCAAGGGCGAGCTTGTCCTCCATGCCGTTTCCGAGCACGTTGAGCAGGCTGGTGTTCACTCTGGTGACGCTACCCTGGTTCTCCCTCCCGCCAACCTTGACAGCACCACCATGGAGCGAGTCAAGGAGATCGCTGAGAAGGTTGCCGAGGCCTGGAAGATCACCGGCCCCTTCAACATGCAGATCATCAAGGCTGAGAACCCCGAGGGTGGCGAGCCTCTCCTCAAGGTCATTGAGTGCAACCTCCGTGCCTCTCGATCTTTCCCCTTCGTCAGCAAGGTCCTTGGAACCAACTTCATCGACGCTGCTACCAAGGCTCTTGTTGGCAAACAGGTCCCTGAAAAGACCAACCCCATGGCCGAGAAGCGAGACTACGTTGCCACCAAGGTTCCCCAGTTCTCCTGGACCCGTCTTGCTGGTGCTGATCCCTTCCTTGGTGTCGAGATGGCTTCTACTGGTGAGATTGCTTGCTTCGGTAAGGATCTCGTCGAGGCCTACTGGACCTCGCTCCAGTCCACCATGAACTTCCGCATGCCCGAGCCTGGTGAGGGTCTCCTCTTCGGTGGTAACGTCTCCAAGCCCTGGCTCACCCAGGTTGTCGACTTTGTCGCCCCTCTCGGCTACAAGCTGTACGCTGCTAGCCCCGAGGTCAAGGAGTTCATCGAGACCAACTCCAAGGCCAAGGTCGAAGTCGAGGTTATTGAGTTCCCCAAGGAGGACAAGCGAGCCCTCCGAGAGGTCTTCAAGAAGTACGACATTCGCGGATGCTTCAACCTTGCCCAGGCCCGAGGCAAGACCACTCTGGACGTCGACTATGTCATGCGCCGAAATGCCGTCGACTTTGGCGTCCCTCTGTTCATGGAGCCTCAGGTGAGTTTCTTTTACTATTAACATCCCAAAGCCGCACAAGCTAACTTGAATAACAGACCGCTATCCTCTTTGCTCAGTGCATGAGCGAGAAGCTGCCTCGCTCCGAGGGCATCCCCGCTGAAGTCCGCCGATGGTCCGACTTCATCGGCGGCAAGCCCCTGTAAAAAAAAGTACCTCCTTTAAAGACTCCAGCTCAGCGTCTGGACCAAAGGGGAAGAAACTTGGCGTTTTGTTACTGGAAAAAGAATTTATCGATACCAATTTCCCGGATTCAGGGGAACCCGGTGTTGTGATTTACACAAGACGTGGAATTTTAAAATGAGAGATGCGGATGGATAGTGACATCTTTCGTTTATAGGAGGGCGGGTCTGGGAGTTTTGTGTGTTGATTGTTTTGGTTCATGACCGCCCTCTGTGTAGATAGTAGACGGAGTATAGGGAATATGAAAATAGGTTTCATGAGAGATATCGTTCTCGTGCCATTGACCTACGTGACTTGGATTTATGCTTGGTTCTGCTGGTCTTTGGTTTTCAAAGCTACCGTGATTTCATGGGCGTATGCCAGAAGAACTTGGCATAACTTAATATGCGACTGCAGAAATGTAACATGGAAGCTTAGGTCCTAGGATAACAACATAATCATTAATTGTTCAAAGATTGACAACATTCTTTGATCCCACAAGATAGGATAAACACGGCAAAATATTGGATCAAGTTGTCTGCTCTATTAATATTCTCCCCATGGGAGCTTAGAACCTCTCGTAGGTAAATAAGATCATAAAACCCTTCACGCCCAGCATAACCGCACCGGCACATGCTCACAAGCACTTTCACTTAAGATGAGGAAACCACCCAATGAATGCATTGTACTATGCTCCGATTTCTGTCCCAAACGCCGCCTCAGCTACGCATGCAATATCATCTTCCAATCGTGGAAGTAAAACATCTAGCAAAAATCCACCCTCGCAAATTTTAGACCCCTCTCATTCATCTGGTCTCGTCTCATATCCGTCTCCCAACTGTGCTTTCCTTTACCCGATATCTCATGACTGACTAGGGCGGCGGATTGGCGGACGTGGTACCGCGCTCGTTTAGCCTGAAGGCAGCAAATCGCTTAGCAAGGGGCTCACCCGAGTCGCGGACAGGAAGTTGAAAGGATGAGGACGAGGACGACGGGGGAACACCACCGTCCTCCCGCTGACGCTTGGGGATTCTCTCACCAGTCGATTGAAGGATGGCCTGGAGGGTCTGCCAGCCCTCGGTAGAACGAAGCTGGAATGTATCAGCAAGATCATGTTGGCTCGCCACGCGGCAGAGCAGCGTTTCTTCGTCCTAATCATCATGTCAATGGATCTCTTTGTATATGGAATTCGAACAAGCGCACCTTGGAGAGGACGCCCATTTGTTGGATGAAGCAGAGGAGATGAAAGTTGGACACTTCCTGTCCAGTGGGCTTCTGGCCAGGCGAAAGCTTAAGGAACTTGGCCAGGGCGGAATGTTCTTGGCTCTCTCCGACGTATTCTCTGTTCTCGATGGGAAATCCTTGCTGAGTAAACATGGGCTTAGGATCGGCAGGAAAGCCGTGGGTTAGTGTGACGAATAGATACTCGACGGGAAAAGATGGTTTGGCGTTCTCTTGAACGTTGGCGCCGTACTCGTTGACCCTGCGGTAAAAGACTTCGGGAATGTATCGTGTACGACTGACAGAACCGTCATCTTCCTCTTCCTCTCGCACAAGCATGACATTAGGGTCAGCCGACGGCTCGACAATATCAGCGCGAACCATCTCCACAGACTCGTTAGACATCTGGTAGGACGAGACAGAAATCTCGCCCTGCTCATTACCGGTGATAATGCATGTTACAAAGTTCGAGCCAAAGCTGCCTGTATCACTCCATTTGGAAGCCTTGGGATACTGAGCCTGTAGTCTCGATGAGAAGCAAATCTCAAGAGAAGATAGGAAGTAGGAGTCAGCATGACGCTTGCAAACCACTGAGCCATCTCCATTGCCAGCATCAAGTAGATCGGTCCAGACAACACCTACGGGCTCCAGACCACACTGCTTGGCTAGCTTGTCGATCTCCTTCTGTGATTCCCATGCGTTCATTGTGATACCGTCAATCTCATCCACCTGAGGAGGCTCATAAATGGCTTCCACAACGGCCTTGACGCCGAGAGGGACCTCGGTGTACTCGGTATATTTCCCGTAGAGATAACCCAAGCGCTGGGATCCAGTCTTTCGCCAGGTATCAATGAAACTATCGATGATGGAAGGCGAAGAGAACTCGACGTGATCGACCATTCGGAACTGCTGCGGCTGTAGAGTAATGGCGCTGGGCTGGCATTTGGTACAGATACCCTCAGGCCACGGGGGATGACCAGATGGACACTCATGCCTGACTCGGTAGAAGGGCTCAACTAGAGGAGGGATGTATGACGCTCCCAACTCGGGTTTGTTTGTTGCGGCGTTGATCTTTCGTAGGTATGAATGAAAGGACAGGTACTTGATCTTCTTCTCTGCGAGATATCCAGGGTTGAAAGGATCAAGAGGCTGGCAGTAGTCACACATGCCCTTGGGTCCATGGCGACACATGCGATCGATACCTCGGGGAATCTTGCCATCTAATCGGTCTAACCGGTCGTCCAAGGCAGACTGACGAACCACCTCCCATGGCCTAGAGATTCTTTCAGGTTTCGGGTTGATGGGTAGATCTTCGGTCGGCAAAACAGGCTTTCCGTTGAGCCTGGCGGAGGTGTTTGAAGTCTCAGCAGCATCGCCGTTAGTCGTCTCGCCGTGCTGGTAGGTAAGGAAAATGAGGTCGCCGTGCCTGCGAGGTTAGCTTCGACCTCTGAGAGGTCATGAGCGTGCACTCACTTGAGACCAATCTGACCAACTTTGAAGTTGATAATGTCTCCTAGTCGCTTTGAGTCGCCTCCGTTGGGTGCGTTGGATAGAGCTATAGTCTTGGGATCGACGGTCTTGGGAAGTTGATCGAGTAGCTAGAGATGACCGATGTCAGCGGGGACAATACGAGCTGGAGGACATGACGAACCAGCTTCCCTAAATCTCCAAAGGTAGTCGTTGGCTCGACGGTCAGACGGGCCATGCCATCAGGACCCCGAAGTCGCAGCAACATGGTAGGCGATGTCTGTCTCCAGAGAACTGCTGCTGGTGTTTGTCTCTAGTGGGGGGATTGCTGTCTCTCAAGACTTCCGCGATGTCGACGTTGTGATGAATAAAGTGTATGATGGGAGGAAGATGAGAGAGAGAACGCTAAAAGGTGAGTTTGTGAAAGGTAAAGAAAGGGCCTAGAGTTATGCAATTGAAGCTCGTTCGAAACCTACGGTAGTAGGTAGCTCAAAGGCTGGTACGTATCTTGCCTAAGGTTGCTCACTTTAGATCATGTATCTCCACTACCACAGCGTCATCCAGCGGTGCCTACGATTGATTACCTAATGCTTCAGTGACGTCGCACGGCAGTCAGGGCCCGCCAGCATGGAAGGCGCACCACCACCACATTCAGCCACAGCCGATCTGGACCCCGAAAGCCACAGAACAGAGTTGGAAGCGTTATCTGGCCTAAAGATCAAAACTGCGCCACACCACCAAGCTGTACTATATTCTATCTGTATTCGTGTCGATTTAATGTTTGTCTCCAGACTCGTACAACAACGTCACGTCCTACGGCCGGTTGAAATTCCTTCTTGACACTCTTTTACTTTATCACGCAGATCTTGTAGTGACTTCGTTTTCTAATCTCTATTCATCATGTTCGATATTGACTGGAAGGGCCTTGCCCTCCCCTTTGCCTATGTCCTCGTCCTCGGCAGCGCACTCATGACATTCTCGACAATTTACCGTAAACGACAAGCCGGTACGATCCATACAAGACTCGAGAGGAAAAAATATCCAACGATATACTGACATTGTCCTCGTATAGCCGAGAGCGCCAACCTTGCTCCGTGGTTCGGCCCTCATCTTCAGCGCAACGTCTACCTGTCCCTGTTGCACCTCACCCCCGAGGACGGCGCCCAAAAGGGCCCAAAGATCCCCGATAGCGTTCTTCGCGCCGCGCTTATGCGACGTGCCGTCGAGGACATCCGCCGCCTGATCCAGATCAAGTCTGCCAAACAAGCATGCGGCTCCCTGTTGCAACGAGGCAGTGTGGGCGATGACCTTTGGCAGCGATTTCAGCGTGCTGAGAAGGAGATGGAGGAGGAGTTGAGGGACGTCGTCACAGAGGTACGGTGCTCTTCTGTGGTAATACAAGAACTCGTTCGCTGACTTGACACTACAGGCTAACGCCCTTGCGCCAAACTGGGGCCAGTCCATCTTCCAGTCCGCCCACGAAATGACCGCCAACGCTGCTATGCGCAGCTCGATTGAAGAGATCCTCTCTCAGGCCGATTCTGAAAAGGAGTGGTGGGAGAAGCGCCGCGGACAGATCCAGTCAGAGTTCATGAAGGAGCTTGACGGCTCTGAGCAGAGCGCCTCTACCAAGACGGCCAGTGAGGAGGATGCCGTCGTGGTTAATTCTCCGGGCAAGGGCAAGAAGGGCGGCAAGAAATAAACATGATTTCTCTATGTGACGGGTCGCGTGGAGAATGAGGGCGTCTTTTACATATCCTGCGTCCTCAGGTCTCGGTTTGTACAGTATTCGTTGTCACTTACTTCTTTCGGTGTATGTCATCGGAAAGCTCGGAGGGATACCAACATCCACAGGCGTTGAGGTTTTAGTTCGATTAAAATAGCAGCATGGGCTTCTTCTCTATTGATATATGGTCGGTCCTCTTCCAACCCCTCGGTACTCCTATGAAAATGCAATGATGCGCGCTGTGCTAGCTCGCCATGTCTAGCAATGCGATCCTCCTTGAACCCTGTCTTGAAATGCAAGCAAAAGAGAAGATATGCAAAACTCCTGAACCCAGAAACACCAAAGCGAATAAACAAACTAGACCACCTCTCCACCTCGATTAACATTAGTAACGCCATTTATCCTTCTAAACCCTCAAAGGTCGCTCAATACAATGCAATGCAATCAAGAAAAGTGCTTTCGCCTCCACATGTTCTCCTCAGCCGCGAGTCTCGCCCTGCGAGCCTCTGCCAGTATTTCCTCCTCCGACTTGAGCAGGATGGGCGATTCACAGCCCCGAAGGCCGATGAACTTGCCCATCTTGCGCCGCTTCTCCTCGAGAGGCAGATCCGACCTCCAGGTGATTGGGCAAGGATATTGGTTGGCCCACGGGTTGGGTGTCCTCTGATGGTAAAAGTGCGCCAGCGACTCAAGCTGCTCGTCTGTGAGAAGCCAGAAGTTGAGGACGGTGGTGGGAAAGCATGGATGAACAGCGCCTGTGGTGAGTTGCACGAGAGGTGCTAGAGGGAGCGCCATCTGCTCGAGCTTGCGTTGCAGGTTTGGGTTCTTTGCAAGCCGTCGCTGACCAAAAGCCTGACGGTGCCTTGAAGGGATCTCGCCTCGCATCATTATGGCGGCTACTGTGTAAGAGGTTTATTATGATGGAGCAACTGGTGGCTGAGAATTGTTCTAATATCTCCAATGCAGATCAACTCTGGGGCAGTGTAGCCTCGAGCTTTTGTAGGCCAAGAGTGCCAGTCTCTTGTGCGTAAAAGCTTGACGCTGCTGAATAGGTATAGCTCTCAAAAGTGATGCGATGGTGAATTGGCGTTGGCGGGGTTGTTATAGACAGCGGCCTTCTCCGCAGAACAGCAGTGAATGACAGCAAGACACCACTTTGAGTTTATAGCCGATTACTTCTAGCTCAGAGTTTTGCGCAGAGGTAGGTTGGTATTCTCTTATCGTTGGCTTGCTTGACTTGTCCTTCAAAAGTCGGAGAGGGGGTTCGCAGGAGTAGTAATGATATCTTAGGTTGAAACAGACCATGACATGTCCAAACGACTACGGGAGAACTCCCGCTCTCTTGTATTAAAATGACATGAGAAGCCCGGATCGCGAACAGCCAGTTGAACGTCTTTGTGGCCGAAGCCGTTCGTTGTTTGGAACAAGGCCCTGCTGTTCTGGGCAAAGCGGTCTTTGACGACCACCTTGACAAGCTGAAGCTTGGGGGGGGGAGACCGCTTTGAGGTCTGCCACCCTTTCCAGAAAGCAGAAAAGCTTCCTGCCAACGAGGAAACTCTTTAAACGGAGCCGGCCAGGGATTTAATTTTGCTTGGCTCTGGCTCTGGCCTTGTCTCACACAGACGTCCACACCAGAGCTAGAGCCATATATGTAGCCTGCAAAGAGACTAACAGTGACGACAGAACGCAACCGGGTTGGCCCACTGGCGCTGGCGTGGAATGTGACGGTGGTCATGACTCAAAGCGATCCCTCCGTGAGACAATGGGTTCAGATCAAGTTAACGCCATTGATTGAATCAACCTGTTTGTTTCATCCTTTTGTTCTCTTCTGATTGACCCGATAGTCCTTCACATGATGCTTTGTCCTATGCAGCCCGCTCCGCTCCCGGCGTCTAAAAGCTATCTTGAGCTGCATGTTTTGGATTCTGATGTGTTGGCTGTGTGGTATTCCTTTGCAACCCTCCACCTCCCAGTCGCCTGGTGTCTCACCCTGATGACACTTTTCTTCTTCTTCCTTTTCTTGTTCCGTCCTCACCTGGTCCGTGGTCCGTGGTTCTTGGCTTGACCTCAGCTCGACCTCAGCTCGATATCCTATTCTCCGACACATATCGGGCTTTTTCAAATACAAAGGACCACCTTTTGCAGTTGCCGTGTTCAGCGTGTCTCGAAATGTCTCTCTTTCAAAGCTTTGTAGTCATGTTTTAGAGCCACTTCAGCTTGGCAACATGGTCCGCTTTCTTCTTACTTGCTTTGACGAATCCCAAAGCCCTCAACTCAGCCAGCGCACGGTAGAACATGACGAGAGACTTGCGCTCATCTGCTTCTTCGTCGCCCACCAGCGCAGAAAATGCAGTCCATAGATCTGCTACATTGATAAGACTTCCCGTCTCTGTGTACAGGCGATACAAGAGTGCAGTAGCCGGGAACGTCGCTGGGGTACCTCCATCGCCTGACTTGCAGCATGAGCATGAAAGGTAGTCTTGTGGTCTCGCGAGACTGCGTTCCAAGACAGCTCGCGGCCGAGGTACAAAGACATCCCGCGACGGAGCTCGAGAGTCATATAACCAGGTTTCTGACAATAGAAGGGAGCTAGGTCTGGGGACCTGGATGTGCGCGATGAACAACGCAGTGATATCGTCAACAGTCTGTGTGAATTGCTTGTCCTCGTCTGTAAGTGCAGCAGAATCATGACTCAATTGAACCCTTTGTGCAATGACAGTAGTACGCATTACTTTGCTTTGGCCACTGTACTTGGTTCGTAGCGTGATGCTTTGCTCGCGGGCTTTCAAGTGCAGTTCTTCCAAGTTGACGAGATGCCTTGCCAAGGCATCTCGAAACTCGATATCAACTTGTTTTGTTGCGGGGCGGAGAAGCAGATCGTCTTCACCGTCCCGCAATATTGAAACCACCCTGCGCAACATAGCCAGGAGCTCGTTAACGTCCATACGTCTTATAGACTCGACTGTTCGCGAATTCTCGGTCACCGAAACGCCCTCGTCCATGGCTTCGACATATGCTCTCGAGAACTCAACATCTTGAGCTTCTGCCTCCCTGACCATAAGAAGAGCGCGCAAGAATCCCTCAACGAACTCATGGCGGTGACCGAGACTAGTTTGTACTTGAGAGATAAGAAATTCGTCATTTTCAAGCAAGTCTTTGGCATATTGCACGGTGTCCAAAACGCCAGACTCCACTGCCTCTTCAACATTTTCTCTAAACGAGCCAACATGCCGAATAGCTTCAATGTGCTCAGGTTGTAACTGGGAAGCATGTTCGAGAACGCTGAGAGGGTTGGCGTAGAGATGGCACATGTAAGCGTACTGCTGAGCGTTAGCAAACACTCGGTAATTCTTCATCGACATGAAACATACCTTTAGGGACATGGTGAACGTCTGGATTCCCGAAACCTGATCGTGTTGACGATCCAGCATGCTGCGGAGGAGGGACGATCCTAGTAGCACCGGGGCATCTGCCGCCGCTGCAGCTGACTTGAAGACAGTCTCGAGGATTGCCGATGCCTGTATCACGTCGAATTGCGCTCCGTAGATCTGTTGGCATGCAGCTTTGAGCAACCTGGCCTGAAGGAGCTCGACTGATGTGGCAATGCCAAAGAGCAGGGTGAAGGGGATACGGGGGCGCCAGGAATTGAAGAGAATGATGAGGTCAGACAGCAGGCTACTGTCAAAACCTTCACTGTCTTGGAATGCAACAAAGACATGCTCACAGTTTTGAGGTTTGATGAAAGCATACAATGCCTCAAGATCATAGTCAAGGTATCGCCGACCCTCTCGACCATCTCCCACTTGGAGATCATCGCCATCATCGTCGGAAGACTTGGCCGTGACATCCCGAATGATCTTCTTCAGGGTCGCCTTGAGCGTCGAGGCCTCTGATGACCGCAAGCCAACAAATTTGCTTGATGTTGTTTGCTGGAGCGTCTCTGATAGTTGTTGGAAGAGAAGATCCTGTGAGGCGATATTGGGTCCGGTGATGATGAAAGCCGAGGGGATTCTATCCCCACTGTATGAGAGTTAGGAGCTGCCTTTATGAGAGGAGATTTGGGCTCTTACCAATCTGTCTCTGCACCTTTGACGAAATCGCTTACTTCATGTAGAGTTTCCAAGTTGGAAGATTTGAGGATTTCCTGATTTCAGTAAGTAACAGCTTGCGCGAATGCGTCTCATTCACTCACCTCAATGCGTTCATCAACCTTGGCCCAGCTCTCCTGAAAAAGGGTCTCCCTCAGTTGCACATACTCGGAGGTCTCAGCACCATTAAGTAGCGGTACGAATGAAGATGAGTCCTGAATGGAAGTTTCAATCTTCTGGGCCTGTTTTGATACTCTTCTGCGCTTGGCGGGTTTTTGGCGTGCCCCGTCGTCTTCAGGGTCAAAGATATAGGCGACCTGTTGACTGCGTTAGCGGAAACAGCTTAGCAACTTTGAGAGTAGTCATATGTTACCTGATGATCCTCTTGATTGTATGTATCTTCTTTCATAGCTTCTCGTGTCATGATGAAGATTTGAAGAGTTGTCAAGTATTAAGATGAAGCTCCTGAAGCTCCTGAAGCTCGGATTGTCTTGGGAAGGGTCAACGCGTTTTCAGACGGTAGGCGCGTTTGGAGGCACTGTACTGCGCACTGTATCCTAGCGACAGCGCCAGAAACACTACTGTCCCTAATATTCAAGACATCACAAGTACCAGGCGATTGAAAGCTTCAGAAACGATTATGCTCACAAGGTATATCTAATTCTTTGTCCCATTGATCATCTGTAT
This sequence comes from Fusarium buharicum, assembly GCA_014822075.1. NCBI lineage: Eukaryota > Fungi > Ascomycota > Sordariomycetes > Hypocreales > Nectriaceae > Fusarium > Fusarium buharicum. The sequence continues at coordinate 26,309 of JAATHB010000380.1, read as the reverse complement.
GCTATTGCTCGCCAAAACCTTGATTCCATACGCCTCCTCTCAAATGTGACCGCGTCTCATTATTGAGACTCACAACCTTCCCACGCTTTCCATACCATCCATGTGTCTCCTCCTCGAGCCAATCTCTCCCTGGCCATTCTGGTTCACAGCAGCCCACGTTGAGCGAGTCTCCCCTGTCCCAGTATCATGGATATTGCCCTTTGTACAAAAAATATGTTCTTGCCGCCCACAACCCTGATCTCACTACGACTCCAGCGAGTCATGGCGCACTTCTGCCACCAGTTTTGGCAGATGTTCATACAGATACCGAAAAGACGCGACGAAGCCACTTTTACCACAGCTCAAGAGATGATAAGAAATAAGAAACGGAAAAGATCAGAACTGGTGACCATAACCCTGACGCCATTAAAGAATTTGTTCTAAAACACCATGAGCCGAATCAGATCATATTAATTTAAGCCGTAGCTTCAACGGGCTCAGGAGGGATGACAGCCTTGCTCTCGATTAGCCGGGTACACCATAGTAAAGGTCATCGTTGAAACTCACATCATCCTTTTTCTCTTCAGAGGCTGGTGCCTCTGGCGTTTCCTCGACCACGTCATTGGGCTTCTCAACTTCTTCAGCCTTGGGCTCCTCGGTATCTTCCTTTCCGCTGTCATCCTTCTTCTCCTCCTCAGGCTTGGCCTCCGACTTGCCGTTAACGCCATTGGTAGCATCCGGAGCGGGAGCAGCGGTTTCATCAACCATCAGCTTATTCCACTTGTCCAGAAGAACCTGAGAACGGTCCTTGAAATGAAACTCATCCTCGCGAGGAATTGACTGCAGCTTCAAAATCGCCTTGAGGACTTTGTTGATCTTGGTCGTTCGGATGATGGAAACCTCGAGGTCCTTCAAATTCTCAAGCATAGTGACAAATTCGGACATTTGCTTCATCTCTGATTCCTGTGGTTGTTGATCTCTAGTAAGGAGTCCGCGTTGAAGCTTGTGACGGAGATAGAGAACTTCTTTCTGTTACCGAGTTAGAGACAAGCCATATTGTGATAGGCTGGAGCGGAATCTTACCTCCTTGCGTTGTCGGCGTTGCTCAGGAGTCATCTTGGCCTCCTTGGGTGCGTCAGCCTTCTTGTCTGAAGACTTCTTGACCTTGACCTTGGCCTTGGTTGCAGATTCATCCTTGGCTTTGGGAGTGCCGTTGGCAGCTTTGGGGGTCGAAGTGTTCAACTTTATTTTAGGCTTTTTGACAGAATCGGACCTTTGCGGTGTCTAGATTTCGACTTGGTCAGTACCTCGGTAGTAGCCAGCTGGATTGACAAAAATGCTTACGCTTGCTTCATCCTCAGCTTTGCGCTTCTTCGACTTTGACTTATCCGCGGTGGTGGCATCATCAACATCCTCCATATCCACGTCCTCATCGACAGCCTTCGCCTTGCCCTTCTTGGACTTTTTGGGAGTTGCGACGGCTTGCTGCTTAGCAATCTGGTCGTCTTGGAATTGCTTCAGAACTTCTTTGTAATGATCGATGGGGTTGTGCTCGACGGCGAGCAGGAACGCCTCCTTGAGATCTTTGCGCATCTTTTCGGTGATTGTATCTGAAGCCTTCTCAGAGGTGAGCTCTGTGAGAGAAGTATTTGGCACCCAGCCACTGTAATCAATTAGCAAAGATGCACGCGACAAAATAGATGACAACTTACAATTCGTTTGTGTGCAGGTACATGACAGGGAAGCTCCTGTCGTTGACACGTTTGCCACCATCAGCATAGGCCTCTGTGTATGTGCCATCGGGTCGCGCCGCAGCTACAGGGCGGCTATCGACCAGCGCTTGAGGCAGCATTGATTCATCGCAGACAATGGCGGGCCACGCGGGGAAGCCCTTGAGCTTGACCAAGAAGTGGTCACCGGGCTTGGCGTCCAAGTGCGTAAGACGCGCCTTGGAGGCCTTCTTGCTCAGGCTCTTGCGGTTGGCGGTGCCGGTCGACTTGCGTCGGTTGTTATTCTTGCCCTTTGCTGAGGGAGTCTCTGTGGCAGCGTTTTCAGTCGCTGTCTCACCATCGGCAGATGGGACGGAGCTCTCGGCCTTAGTCTCCTCGGTAGCCGGGGCATCTGTCGCGTCCTTCATTTCGACATCGGCTGCCTTGTCAGCAGGCTTCGCGTCCTCCTTCGCTTCTTCTGTCGCGTTCTTATCTTGGGCAGGGTTTTCGGCTTCCTTGGTTTCTGAATGCGCGATAAGGTCAGCACGGATCTGACAAAGGGAAGGACGCGCCCTAGGCACAGGGCACGCGAGAAAACAGGGCGCAATTTCAGGAGCGATGCAATCAAGTGCGCAATAGTTGCCTGAAACATGATGAAAGACTTACCTTCGGTGGTCTTGGTGTCCTCCTTAGCTCCCTCACCCTCAACCTTTGCGGCGCCGTCTTCAGTCGATGAAGGATCCGCGGGCTTCTCCTCAGCGGCAGGAACCTCCTGCGCGTCAGCAGCAGGAGCTTCAACCTCAGGCTTCTCGTTGACTTGATCGGCCATGGCGATAAAGGTGAAAATGTTTTGCTGATCACTAGTCACAGCAGCCAGAAGTAGGTAGCTTCCCGGCTCGAAAAAAGATGGGTGAACGCGTAGCTTCTGGTGTATTGCGCGCGTCAATGGAGCGCAATGTTCGCAGCGGGATGGGAATTGAGTGTTGACGATGAGTTGCGCAATTGAAGATGAGAAGCGCCTCGTCGAGTTGTGCTGAGATGTTGGGGTGACGAAAGAAAAAACGCTGGTGCGAGTTGATGGCTTGGCTGGCAAGGGAAACACTTCAAACGTCACCAGAGGAAGATCACGTGACGTATATAATGCCCGCTCTCGCATCGGGCGGCGTCATCAGCAACCACCCAAGCTCACACACGACATCAAGGCCCAGCGCGTAGTCAACGCTGATTCGACGCCTTAGCATACGAGACTGACGGTGGGACGCGTCCGTTGTCTCGCTTCTCATCGTCTTCACTCTTGTTTCCCTGCAAAAGTCACGTCGCTTCTCCAGCTCCAGCCGTGAGTGGGCGCGTCTGGCCTAGGTAGTCAGTCAACAGCTCACCTCAACCCCTCGCGCCTCTAACTCGTGTTGCACCATTGGGCGTCCACACAACTTGCCTTCTATCCGGAAAACTCGTCTCAAACAGCACATCTCGGTCACATGTAATATCCTAGCTCATCGTGCCAATTGATAGATTCGAATATTATAACCCTAAATTCGCATTCGTAGTAGTTTGTAGTAGTGTACACAGCCATTCTTGGTAGCCGGGGGCAATTGGAGCAAACTTCTGAGCTCTTATTACTCCTCGTCCTCATCCTCGTCATCTTCATCGTCGTCCACGTCCATCCCTTCGGCCGCCGTCACCGAGAATTCCCGCTCTTGGTCAACTCCAACATAGCTATCACTCATTAGGAACAGCTTGAGGTCATGCTCACCTGGTGACGGCACAGTGTACTCGAGGCGAACGTTGAGTTCACGTCCGATGGTCACTCGCTTGATGGCCAAGAGGCTCTTAGTCTTCTCATCACCGACAACCAGCCACCAGTTCTCCATCTTCTTCGTAGGATAGAATGGTGCATGCACAGTAGAGTCATGGTCGCCGTCTTCCTCCTCCAGGTTGCGAGCAATCTTGATGCTGAGATAAGCTGGCTCACCAGCCCTAATCTCGTCCTCGTCTAGGACCTCGTGCTCAAGTTCCAAGTCGGGATATTTGTCGTTTGTGAAGTTGGCCGCCTGTGCCAACTGGTTCTGGGAGAGACCCAGTCGCTTGATGAGGTTGTTATAATCAGCGTTCTCATCCGGATTCATGGCCTCCATGAAATCAAAGATATCCTTGATTCTGCGTAAATTGTTAGCTGGCATGTCAATTTCCATATCGAAACTCATTACGTACCCAAACTCATTGGCAACCTTGACGACCTCCGGTGTGAAGTGCGGAATCTGCTTGAGAGGGCTATCCCGATCCCACATTCCTTGAACAATCATTTGCGACATCTCCATAGCACTCATTGCGTTGAGGTGGCCATCAGAAGATAAGATATCGACCATGGCGCTGAGAAGGCTCAGAACCTTGGATATCAGGACCTCCTGATCCTTGGCTAGATCAATTGGCAACTGCATGCGAGAGAAGTGAGCCTGGAGCAGAACGAATGCCTTAAAGTGCGGCGAGTCGTAAACTGCTTCAGACATCTTGACAGGAACTCGGTCGTAGATGCGTCGCAACAGACCATCCTCGTGGCGTCGGATCTGGATCGACTCGAATTCGGTTGCTGAAGTGACAATCTCCATAATACCCTTGAGCTTCGTGCGAGCACTCAGCGAGAGCAAGAACGTCTGCATGGTGATATAGGAGATGTTGTAGTAGGCGGCGATCATGGCAGCGTTCTGGGGCGCAACAGATCCATCCTCTTCATCAAAATCAATGATCTTGGATTCGCTGAGCTCACGCAGAGTCGTCTCTACCAAGTCAGACATGTAGTTGCTGAGACCCTCATGGGTGGTGCTGGTCAAGCTGTAGTAGCTTGGGTTGGCCAGCAGTCGTCGGTAGAAGTAGGTAAAAGTGGTCCAGTTAATCGCATCGTCGCCCGACTCAATCATCTTGGTGCTAATTTCTGTCACAAAAACATCGTGCAGGTAGTTGTGCAGGTGTGATTCCACAGGAAGAGCCTCGTTAAGGAACTTCTTGTAGTACTCGCGCTTCACTTGTGGCAACATGAGGACACCGCGGCTACGACCGTCCTTGGATGGCCGAAGAGCTTTTCCAAACATGTGCAGTACCTCGCTAAGAGGGTAGTCGACATAGCGATGCTCGCGGCCCTCAAAGTACTGGGTTCCCATAACGATGACGAGATGGGCAGTGCTGTTCAGTTCCCAGCAGACATCTCGAGAAGCAACGAGCACCTGAATAGCTCCGTTGTCATAAAGATGCTTGACAATTCGCTTGTCACTCAGGCTGAGAGCCTCGTGATAGTAGCCAACACCATGAGAGAGCGCCTCGGCGAGTGCCTCCTCATTAATACGTTCAAGCAAAGGTTTCATTTGCTCAACCTCTGCGTGAAGGAAGCGATCCTCGTCATCATCGGTAAAGGCTGCCGCTAGAAGGTCTCGAGCGGTTGCTCGAGTCTGCTTGCGGCTGGGCACGAAGACCATGGCGGGTTTGTCAGAAGACATTTGTGTAATGGCCAGATATGTGGGCTTGGCCATTGCCAGCATGAGAGATGGAAAGTGAGTGTTAGTAAACGACTGGAGGTGCAGCTCTAGAGGTACTGGTCGGACATGAGGGCTGAAGTTGTAGATATCATGCTTCTTGGCATCGATCCATTCACCAATATCCCTAGCATTCGCCAACGAGACACTCAAAGCGACAATTCGCATGGGCAACTCGGTCTGTGTACGGATGTAGTGCATACGGGAGACAATTGTCTCGTAAACATAACCCTGAGAGCCTCCAAGAAGGTGGACCTCGTCGGCAATGAAGAGCTCGACCGTTTGGACGTTCTTACGTCGCTTCCATTGTCTTGACAGGACATCCCATTGGGTAGGCGTTGCCAGAATCAGGTCTCCCTTCTCCAAAAGTTTGAGATCGGTTGCTGTTTCACCAGTGAGTTTTACGATCTCCTTTCCACCATTAAGATGGCCAAGCCTCTTCTGCCAGTCCTGAAGGCGGCTATCAACAAGCTCTTGGAAAGGAGCAATATACACAGCTCGACCAACGTCCCCCTTTGTCCAGTGTCTCAGAAGAGCAAATTCGGCGCACACAGTCTTGCCACTACCTGTGGGAGCACCGATAAAGACGTTCTGGTCCGTCTTGTACAGAGAGTTAAAGGTTTGTGTCTGAATTCTGTTGAACTGCTTCCAGGAAGGATAAAGGTCGACGTAGCTCGATACTTTGAGAGCAGAAACAGGGAGAGGTTGAAGCTCAAGAAGTTCGGTATGAGGGGGGAACTTCTCCGGGAGAATTAGCTTGTGGAAGGGAACAGGAAGTCTGGTCTCGGCATGCATCCATCGATCAGATACAACCGAAACGAAATAGTTGGGAGGCATGGGATCCGTAATGGGAACAGTAAAGTCCACAATATGCTCGTTCGTTTCTGATAGAGCATACTCCTTGCGCAGCAAGAAGGTGTCATGGTAAAGAATATCCTCACCATCACAATCTTCGACAAGAATCCAGAAACTCTCAGCGGCACCATGAACGGAATCATCCCATTCAAAGTTCGGGGTGATACTGAGCTCAACACGTAACATCGATCTGGTCATTGGCTGGACTTGAGCCTGGACTTCGACTCGAGGGAACTTGGCCACTAGCCCGCAAACGGTTCGGCCGGCTCGGGGCATACCAAGAAGCTCACCCATGCGAGGAGGATCCAGGTCAAAGTAGCTGCTCCAAGACACGTCAATCCTCTCAGCCTTTTGCACAACATCTCTAGGGCAGGAAGGAAATTGGCGTAGAGGAGACATGGTAGGCCACATACGCTTCTCGGCCATCTTGCAGAGATCCAGCGCGGTCTTGGCTACAGATGCCCAGCCCTTCTTCAACGCAATCTCGAAGATAGCACGTAGGATACGGCCGGCGGATTGTGTTACGTATACCATGTCAGCCATCAGGGCCAAGCCATCGAGCTTGAGGCGCGAGATGTACGCTTGCAAAAGCACGTTGATCTTGGCGTGGGGTTCCTCAATGCTCTCTTTGACAGGAATGGGAACTCGGCCCAACAGCTTGGCTAACTCCAGCTTCTCATCTTGTCGGACAGGAATATACTTGAACTCGGCGCTAAGAGCAAAGACGCGGAAGAGCTCAATGGTTGTGATAGAGGGCTGGATGAGGTTATTGTAGGTCTCCATAGATCCGAAGGTGATGTAGTAATGGGATGCGATACGACCGAGCTCAGTAGACTGGAGCTTTCCGGTCTTCTCGTCGTACTTGATGAGATTTGACTTTCGCAAGACCATAGCGGCCGAGTGAATCAGGTCCACTCGCTTCTGCTCGAGAGCTTCATCATCCTCATACTCGGCACCTACCTGGTAGAGACCAGGAGAGCGGAGCATTCTGACGAAAAGATATGTGTAGCCCAGCCACTCGACACCCTCATCACGGGTTCTGACATTACCGAGCACAATTTCTGCATTCAAGTTGTCCACCAGCTTGCTCACAAACTGACTCTCAATGGGAAGCTGCTGGTTCAGAAGCGAGAGATAGTACTGCATCTCACTCTGTGTTGTGATGATGATACCTTCTCCGTAAGTATCGTATTGAGGTCGACCTGCACGTCCAAGCATCTGTAGGACATCCTGCGGGCTAAGTTCAACCCAGCTACCCTTCTCAGGGGAGTAAACTTGCGTTCCCTTGATAACGACTGTGTGGGCAGGCAAGTTCACACCCCAAGCCAGTGTCGCAGTACACACCAAGACCTGGATGGCACCGCGAGCAAAAAGATCTTCAACGTCTGTTCTGTCGACTCTGCTCATACCAGCATGGTGAATACCAAAACCGTAGGGCAGAATGTCTTTGAGATCCGTATCTGTTGCCTGGGAAGAAGCTTCGTTAAGGACCTCTCGACTACCAGCGTCGTGGCGAAGAATCTGGTTGATTGTGTCCGACTCAAGAGCCTTGTCTCGGATGTAACGGGCAGTCTTGGCAGTCTCCTTTCGAGAGTGAACGAAGATGAGCATCTGGTTACGATTTGTGCCTACATGCTCAATAACTTTGTTGTAGCACACGTCGTTCATAGTCTTAAGTTGCTTGATGGCTTTACGATCTGTAACACCGACAAACTCCTGTCGTAGGGGACAAGGTCTGTAAGAGCCATCAAAATGGAAGAGGCCCTTCTTTGTGTCCACTCGCAAGAAGCTCGCAACATCTTTGTAGTTGGGAAGAGTGGCGGATAGACCAATGATACGGACTGGCTCGCCAGTCTGCTCAGTCTTGCGGATCGTTCGGCTGACAATACTCTCCAGGACTGGACCACGATCGTCGTGCAGCAGATGGATTTCGTCGATAATGATCAGGCGTACCAAATTGGTATAGGTCAAGTCATTCGACTTTCTGGTGATGACATCCCACTTCTCGGGTGTGGTGACAATGATCTGTGTCTCGGCAATTTGCTGCTTGGTGAGTTGACGGTCACCGGTCAATTCCGCAACTCGGATGCCATATGGTTCAAGTCTGTTTCCCAGGTTGCCAACTTGCTCTTGGACAAGCGCCTTGAGAGGGGCGATACAGACGATCTTGAAAGCATCCAGATCGATATCGCCAGTTTCAGGGTTGCGATGCTTTCCGATCTCTCGAAGAATGGCGAGCATACCAACATTCGTCTTTCCACTACCCGTGGGAGCGCACACAAGCATATTGCCATCGTCATCGAACGCCGAAGGATAACACCTTGACTGAATCTTGTTCAGTGACTGGTTCTTACTGAAAGGGTTGCGCGCCCACTCGGGCATGTCCGAAATAGGTATCAAGACATCACCAGGCTCGTTGCGCTTCTTGGGAGTAGGGATATGGATTTCCTCATAGCCCTTGAAAGTCCTCTTTGTCGAGCCTTCCGGTAGTCGGACCTTGGGGTTTGTCATAAGATGATTTCCTTGATCGAAGACCAAGTTGTCGAGGTTGATGAGTTTTCGAGGCTGGAGTCCACCAACAAGTTGCCCTTCGGCGCGCTCAGTCTTTGCTGCGTCAGCAGTGAAGGAAGCTGGAACATCAAGGTCCATTTTGATATCCATCTTGCCCTTCTTGCCTTCTGTAGCATCCTTGCCCTTGAGTTCGTTGAGAATCCATTGCAGACCTTCCGAGCCCATCTCTCGTTCGACATCGGCGCGTTGCTCAGGGGTCTCTGCTCGCGCCAACTTTGTGAGCCAGAAGACCTTTTCCCTGTTTTCAACCAACTTCTGAACCAGCTCATGGTGTTCAAAGTCGAATAGTTCCATAAGGTCGTTCTCAATCTCGCGTAGGGACTTTTCCTCGCCGTCAGGTTCATCAGGTTCTCCTGACAGAATTCGAAGTGCCTCCTTCGTTTTGTCGGTTTGCTCGTGAGCATCGGGGTATAGGGCACCAATCTGACGCTGCAACCAGAACGCATCGATTTCGCGTGCTGCTACGCTATGCTTTTCTTTTTCTGTTTGCTTTCCTCCAGATGGTGCCGAGTCGAGGATCATCTCATCCCCTACATCAGCGACAGCGTCTTCTTCTTTACCCTCAGGACTTTCGTCCTTCTCTTCCTCCTCTTCATCCTCGGAGGACTCATCTCGAACCTCGTTAACGATGCCACCCTCTTCATCTTCATCGTCCTCGTCGAAAGCAACTGCGACACCCTGACGCTCATCGATTTCCGCGTCATCGCCATCGGCGCCTCCCATGGCAACATCGTCATCGTCGTCTTGGGCATCGTAGTCCGTAATCTTCTTGCCGAGATTTACTAGTTCATTAAATTGCTTGGGATTTAATGTCACGCCCAGGATATCGTCGATTTCCCTCTTCTTGTCCAGATCCTTCAAGTCATCGTCCTTCAAATACTCTAGAACGGCGTCCGCCGCGCTGCGCACGACTTCATGAGGCACGTCGCCAAGATTATTCGCCACTATAGTGATGATGAGTTCGAAAGTCGCTCGTGTCGCTGCTGTCCGTGGACGATATGTTATGCCTTCCACCAAGAGATCGTTGGCGCCAAGAACACCAGTCGATTGAGGTGCTTCCGCCTTTCGTCTGCGCTGTTCTCGTGCTAGGATATCTTCGCCTTCTCGCAGGCCACCTCGCTCAATTTGGGGAAGGCCGGGCTGTTTCTTCGTCTTGGGCGCGTCGTCGCGCGCAACTCGGGCGCCCATGTCTCGAATGCTCAAGCGCCCGGCCAGCGACTCTGGATCACCAGTGGCCTCATCGGTTCGTCTTGTGACGAATCGACGATCGGCCTGGAGAACCAGGTTCGACATAGCCGAGTACTTGTACTGCGACACATCTCGATTGGCTTCGGACATGGTGACTGGTTATGAAGGTATGTTATTGTTGGAGAACGTCGATGTTCTCGACACAAGCCTGGGCGCTAGGCTGCTAAATTACCATGAGTTTGGCACCGGTACGACTTTGACAAATATTTAGCCGCTGTATAGATGAGTCAGATTCTGCGATTGATGCGCAGTCGTTGAAAGAGGTTTGTATTCGTCACCGAGTTTGAGAGAGGTCAAGTCGCGATCGTAAATTTCAGATCTCAACCTAGAAGACAACCACGCTAGGCCGAGTTTAGGTAAGAGGTTCCTAGCTTGAGCGCGTTTGTGGCTTGACTCCATGTGTGGCGACAGCTCAACCTCAGGCTCCGCTGGTGCTCTCTAGGTAGGAGAGTCGGAGTAGAGCATGTCAGTTACTGGTAGGATTGTATATACTTCTCACGGCTTCTAAACGTATATTTTCTACTATCATACTCCCGTATCGCTTAGTACATACACTATACAGTATCTGGGTATAGCAGATCACTTACACCAGCCACAATTATTGCCAGCTATCGAACCCCCCTAAGCAACCCTGCACTATTTACTTTACACCAGAGCGACAGAGGATACTTCACCGACAAATGAACCAAAATGACAAATTCTTCTGAAACCATTGAGACATTCCAAAACACACTCAGCCCTTTCATTAAGCCACGCGAGCAAGTCAACTACATTCGGCGTGTCTTGGCTCTTCACCTTGGATCATGCACTCATGACGGCCCGATCAAACAACCAGTGTCTCTGGCAGATACAGCACGCGATGTGACTTTGAATTCCAGTTCAAAAGGAATATACAGAGAGTATGCAGAAGCTCTCAAGGCCAATGTTGATGCACGTCGAAAATATGGCGAAATTGCCCAATCTAATCTTGCCTCATCACCCTCAGCCCACCAAGCGCCTTCATCTGGTAACGAGTTATTAGAAGAACAACTCGCACTTCTAAAACTCCAGGCCAAACAAGGACGCCTCGCTGCTGTTCAGAGTCACCTCGATTCTCTCATGCAGAAACCAGCCGCTGCCCCCGAATTCCTAGATCCTGAAGACGTTTTTCACGAAGCCGCCGGTCTACCCAGAGTACCTAAAGAGGTGGTCAACAGTCTCGTCGCACAGCAGAGTGTTAAAAAGACGGATTTAACGGAGCAGGTCGCCCAGCTCGAGAAGACGGTTCTGAGAGCAAAACTGCTCCTGCGACGAGAGGAACAGTTGCTCCGTGAAACAAAATCCAACGCTCAGGGCATACCAGATGTAATCAGCAACGGGGTTAGACAACATGCTCTAAACACGACCCGTAATGAGCTTATCAACTGGATTGAGACTGAGTTGAGCAAAGCATCAGGGGATGAAGATGGGGACAATGAGGGCGAGGATGGCTCCAGGAGCAATGGTCGATCAACTGCAGACCAAGCCACAATAAACAGTCAACTCAACGCCATAAAAGACAAGTACGCCAAGTATCTTACAACCAGACGATCACTCCTCTCTGCTGTTACCGAACGTTCCGAGTCATCTCCAGCTTCTGTTCTAGCACCTTCTACGACCAAGCAACAAGTTGAGGACCCAGAGCCCCCATCGAGCACCTATCTCCTCATCCCATATCTTGGGACCCTCCTCACGCTATCCAGGAAACAGAAGTCCATTATAACGCAAAAGGCACATATAAACGCGACTGTCGGCAAGGAAATTAAGGAGAATTGCCAGTCGCTAGGTCATCTTGAGGAAGAAAGCCAGCTACTCCCTGCTCACTCTATGGCACCAACATCTCGCCGGAGGTCTGGTTTGGGAGAATTCCTTACGTCGACCGAACGGGCAGGATTTACCGGTAAGATTCAGCCTTGGGTCCTTGCCGCAGATGCAGCCAAGATCTCTACGCTTGAAAACGTGGCAGAGCAGGTTGAGGGTGGACAAGTTGCTTTGGAGAATTCCATGCAGGTTCTGCAAGAAATCGACCTTCTCCTAGGTCAAGGGGACACTGCACAAGATGAGGCTCACGCCGATACCACAGAGGGTGATGTATGGCTAGACACGGGTGCCAAATCACCTACCAAAGCGAGAAAGCATACTGAGAAGAGCAAGGACATGGAGCAGAAAGACGCATGGTCTTCACTGCATGGTAAATTAGGATTAATCGGCCAGGAAGATACGGTATAAGATTAAAGTAATACGACGTCAAGTACAACAAATGGATCTGGTGGTATATAACCAGTTCAAACGCCAGTCCATATCTAACCACAACTCCGTTCCTCTTTGCTGAGACTCAATGTGACGCGAAGCTGTACATGAACTTATTTTTTTGCCATGATGGTGGATATTCTCATCGAAAGATCGAGAATGGATAGGTGCTCGTCTGCTCCATCTACTAGCCGCTTGTCGATTTCTGAAAACACCAGAACGATCTTGTTTTTCTGAGCATCGGGGATCGTCTCGTCATATGTCAGAGCTTGGTAAAGCTGAAATTTGTTAGTAATCGTAGTTGAATCGGAAATGATAGACTTACCTGGTTGACAACTTGTCCTGCGCTCCAGCCATCTGCGACCAGCTCCTCAATAACGTCGGAAACATTCTGGTATGAGGGTCCTGAGCTCTTTGGTCGAATGGCTTTGACGAGGTCGTCAATGGTACGGTCTGGAATAACACCAGCAATGTCCTCGATAATCTTGACTGTAACTGCTTTCTGATCCACATCCATGGCCTCGTCACCCTCGGCATCCTTTTCGGGAGCGCTGGCGCCTACAAGGCGAGCGGCACTTTGCAAAAAGGTAATAGCCTTTCGAAGATCACCCTCACTGCACTTGATGAGCGCATCAACTGCACCGTCTTCGAGTGCTACGCCTTCCTTCTCCGCAATCTCCTCCAGTCGCTTTTTGGCATTGCTTTGATCCAGGCTCTTGAAGCGGAATTTACTGCATCGACTAGCAAGCGGATCGATGATACGAGTGACATAGTTGCAGATCAGGCAGAAGCGAGTGATCTTGCTGTATGTCTCCATGGTTCGTCGCAGGGCACTCTGGGCGTCTTGTGTCATTGAGTCGGCCTCGTCGAGGATAATGATCTTGAACGGAGGGCAGGGATATTTATCCTTATAGCCAGGAGTAGGGTTGGTCAATTGCATTCGGGCAAAATTCTTGACCTTTTCTCGGACGATGGAGATGCCACGCTCGTCGGAAGCATTGAGCTCGAGGACTCTCGATTTGATCATTTCGGGGCCGTAAAGTTCCTTTGCCAGTGCCAGGACTGTTGACGTTTTTCCTGTACCAGGGGGTCCATAGAACAGCATGTGAGGGAGCTAAGGAGCTATTAGCATTGAAGCAGGTCGATAGAGAAGTTGAAGGATCGCACGTTAGAGGATTGGAGTGTCCTTTGGAGTACATCGACGGTGTGATCTTGGGCAGTAACATCGCTAAGGGTCTTTGGTCGGCTGTAAAGTATGAGTCTGGTGATTTAGATCTGGTTAAGGAGATACATACTATTTCTCAACCCAAGGTTGAGTTCGGGCGTTGGATGGCTTGTCCTGTTTCTGGTCGGCGTTGCCATTGGCAGCAGCCGCAGCCTTTCTAGCCTTGAGGTCGAAAAAGCTGGCCATTCCGATACAATGACTTATTCTTCAATGACAATGTATGCAGTAAGTTCGGCGAGCTAGTCTGAACAATGATTCAGCGTCGTTGGATTATGTTATCAAAATTTCCGAAATGCGTTGATGGGGAGAGCTTTGGGAAATCAATTTACGCGTTAGGAGACGCGCAGCGCGTCACTAACGGCAACCCTGGAGGATGGACCCCGCGATGAATCGGCCGGCCCCACAGCCAGCCCAGGCATTCACTGAGCTTTGGGGTAGGTGAGGAAGATTTACATTGAAATGGCTTGGGTGAATATGGTAGGTATAGTGTAGCCACCGGGTGTTCTGCCTGGTTGACAAGGGCTGCATTAGTCCCAATTTATGCGCAGCTTAGATGGCAAGTCTGTCATAGTTGAAAGCGTTGTGGTCTCCTGAGTTTTATATCCGTAAAAGCATAATTGGTATGGATGGTTTAGATTGTCACATCAAAGTCGGATATTGAAGAGAGAGGACAAAGACGAACAAGCAGATGCCTAACAATATAGAGGCAAAAATAATGATTGCATGGACTATGATGGCTAACAATCTGCAGTGTTCCAACTACCGCAAATATGTAACAAATGTCAATGTTTGTTAGAACACATGACTTGATTAGGGAGGTCGGGAGCAAACACGGTGTCTGTCTTATCACTTCAGGTGAAATAACAAAGGGACTGAAAAGCAATACCAGGTACCTTCAGATACTACCTAGCTTTTCATGCACAACCGACAAGTACAACCTGTACTTGGAAATCAAAGATAGGTACATCTTAAATATCCTTCAGCGTGAATCCGTGTTAATGTAAGACTGGAGCCTCCCGTCATGGGCAGGCAGGTAAAGTTATGAGGCCCGCCTTCCACTGAAATGCACGGGCAGTCCGTCCGTGAGAGACTGCCTGCCCGAGTGTTGCTGCCTTCCCCCACTTTCCTTCCGTGCTCGGCTTAAACTATGCTCATCCCACCTTTCACCTTGCGACAACTCCAACCTTGAACTTCACATCATCAATAAATCAAACTCAAGTTGATCGCGACTTGTCCATGTGCGTCGCGCTTCGCAGTCAGCGCCCGATACTAAACACCTTCATATGAACTGCAATACGAGGCGCCATGGACCAGTCTATCATCCGCATCTCCAAGGTTCGTTGCCCCGCACACGCTTGCTCCTCTATCCCTTCGTTCACCATGTCAAGTACAAGATGCTAACGGACATGCCAAGGAGCTCGGCGATATCCAGAAGAACTGCGACCTGTGTATGTCGCATATTCTTGCCCATAAGTATATGAAACAAGACAACTAACCGCGCCACGACCTTTCGTTATAGCACTCGCCGTGGCTTGTCGCGATATCGATGTTCGCAACGTCAAGGCCCTGATCATAGGCCCTCACGAGACCCCGTATGAATTTGGATTCTTCGAGGTTAGTCTACAACCCATGTAGTCGCCCGGACCGTACAGAGCAGGCTGACCCAACATGACAGTTTACCATTCGGTTCCACAAAGGTTGAACATCCCCCCTAACTAAGTCAAACTTTTAACTCATCCCCGATGACAGAATATCCTTCCAAGTCTCCTAGTGTACACTGTATCACTACAAACGGCGGACGCTGTCGTTTCAACCCCAACATCTATTCCAGCGGCAAGGTCTGCCTGTGAGTTCTATCAACATCGTGAATTATTATAGGCTAACATCATCAGGTCAATTTTGGGGTAATTCAATACGTGTAACACTCATAGGTGCCAACTCTAACATTTAACAGCACATGGCGCGGAGAGCGCGGAGAAGAGTGGTCATCTGCGCAAGGACTGGAATCCATCTTATTATCCATTCAGAGCCTTCTCTCGTCCAACCCATACGAGAACGAGCCAGGATTTGAGGACGCCAACGAGGAATCGGATAAAAAGGCCCAGAAAGAATATGTCCAAAAGGTTTGTTGTGATGTCAGGCCAGATGGACGAATTTCCTAACTTTTGCTAGATTCGTCACGAGACGCTGCGCATCAGTGTCATTCAACGCCTCGAGGCTTATCTTGGGCTCAGCGCCAGTGGTGCTCAGCAGCACCCCCTGCCGGGACAGGCCGATATGGACGACGACGATGTTGACGAGGCTACCGTAGCCTTTGAGCCGTTTAAGGATCTCTGTAAACGCCGATTCTTGTGGTATTTCGAGTCCTACCTGGCGGCAATCCAGAAGGGGAATTCGGAAACTAAGATTAACCAACCATTTGCAAGGATGCCATTCGAGTCACCAGGTTCCAATTCCATGGATGGCAAGTTCAACTACCCTGAGCTTGAACGTCGCCTTCACAGTGTCAAGGCAGCTATCGATGCGGAACCACAGAGATGGGCCGAAGAGGGTCTAGAGGCCAAGAAACGGGAGAGTACTGTTGCTGTCAATCTACAGCACCAGTTTGAGCAGGTTGTCGAGTCTTTCAAAAGGAGTGATATGCCGCACGACGTCTTCCTCGAGAACGAGAACCCCTTTGTCTGGGTGGTGACCTATTTTGGACGTCCAATGACTAATCTTGACGGAGGCCTTTTCAGGATCAAGATGAATTTCAGCGTTCGCTTTCCAGAAGAGCAGCCTCGCGTCAAATTCGAGACCAAGATCTTTCACCATCACATCGCTGCAGATGGTACAGCATGTTACACGCCAAATCCTTCTAAGAGGGAGGATGTACGATCCCATATTGAGGCTGTCTTTGCCATCCTTGAAGACGACGAGCCTGCCTATGACCCGCGTAGGATTGTCAACCCTGAAGCGAGTAAGATGTACTGGGGCGCCGGCGCAGATGACAGGAAAAAATACAACCGGCGCCTCCGTCGGTCAGTGCAACAGAGCATGGAGTAAGTTTCTGACATCCCTCCACAGCTACAAGATGAGTGATTGACTTGTTCTCTTAGGGACTTCCCAGAATAAGCCTGACACTTGGTGGTCTAGGTGGATGTTCGCTTAAATGATTCTGAGGGAGGCGTACGGTAAAGGTCGAGGGGAATTACTCGATTTCATCAGGCGTTTTGGGTCTGTGACGATACATCAGGGATCGGCGTGATCAAAATCATGGGACTGGTAGGGACTAACCAGGTAAACGCAACTTGTTGCATGGGAAAACACGGAGAATCAATCGCGTTGCTTATGTATGCTTTCTTTGGGAAGACTGTGACGGTATAGTTTAATCCATTATCTGCAAACTAGACAGTGTTGCAAACCTTTCCTCTCAACACAGAATCTTGTCCCCTTTCACATGCTGAGAAGGAGCTGACTGCGTTGTCAATGGCCTACGAGGAAAACAAACAATTCTTGATTGAAACTACTATATTGATCAAACCTTTATCCGCGATAAGTAGAATGCTGTCGAGCTATATTGCTAATACCCTCTGAAACGCCGTCCCTTCTATAACTCAGCACCGAAATGCAGATGGGGTCAACCCACTGCCAAGAAAATCGCCCAAACAGGGTAGGTAGAATCCCAATTGTATAATCATCCTTTCGTAGACATCATTGTTTCATCGTACTCATGACCTCTTGCCCTTGGGCTTCTTGCCCAGGCGGTCGTGGGTCGGGGCGTACGGCGCCGCAACGCCTTGGTATCTCTCTTGCTTTCCGTCGCCCCTGAATTCATACATGCCGTTTGCACCGATCGTTGCTGGCGTACCCTGACTTGGACGTGTGACCTGTTCATTATGTAGTTTGTCTAGAGAATCGCCAACGACGGCATACTGAGACCAGTTGATGGGCGGACAGCGAACGACGTTTTGCGGCTGAGGGATATTCGTCCAGGCTGGCGGTTCGGTAGCGATGCGCTGCCTGGAAGACCCTTCGCCTGGGTCTTGCTGCTGACTATCGGCGCTTTGTTCGCCCATCTCCTCGTCATTATCGTTGTCACTTTCGCTATCGCCGTTGGTGGGCGCGTTGATCTTACCCGCGACGAGATCATTTATGAAAGCCTCAGGGTCCTGCACAGCTTCATCCTTTGCGCGACTGAGGGCTTGAATGTCAGCGGTGGCGCGCTGTCGCTGGATCTGTAGGATTGATATCGCAGACTTGAGCGCAATGACGTCTGGGTTTGAATCAAAGGCGATCGGCTGAGGCGCAGGCGGCGGTATACCAGTCTGGTCTGGTTGTGAATGTGTGAGGTTCGGGCGAGTACCGGCGTTGGTAGCCTCTGCCGCGGGGAGCTGCGTAGCGGGTAGCGGAGGGGTAAGGGGAGAAACAGGTGGTCGATTAGGAGAAGAAGGAGCGTCGCCGGGAGGGTTATCGGTGTTAATTGTGAGGGCAGGCATCGTCGAGTTGCGCCCGAGGAGATATCGACGGGAAGATGTAAGAGCTCTTGCAGGAGCTAGTTTGCTGTACGGCGGGCGCAGGCACCGAAGAGCGGAGAGGATGCGGTACAGGTCCGAGTATGGATCGGAGGCGGCAGCGGGTGAGAGGCCCGAATAGGGGCGGCGGGTGTGTGGAACACGAAGCGGGTAACGAGGGAAGCAAAAGAGAGCAAAGGAGAGCGAGGGACGGGACGGGATCGGTATGTTTGGTTCACGATGGACGTCGGGTGTCTCAACAAGGTAACCGGTAGCCCCCTCAGGTAGCGGAAGCTTCTTGGTGGGGTAAAACAATGCCTTACTAAAGAGGGACTTTAATGTAACCTCAGGCACACTACGGACTATTGAATGGGTTAATATGGGAAATAAAATAATTGGATGCCAGCCAGGTCGACTAAAGGAAAAGCTGACCATAGCGCATAAGTATCTATGTGTAACAATTCAAAGAGAGCCATTGAATTATGCAGGTATCGTCAGACTTCAAAACGTCTCACCCAGCGGGTGAATCAGTGGGAAAATGGGTCAAGGTGCGGTTGGTCCCATTTTTGCACGATCGGACGGGACAAGATCTCGCGCCAGTCCCGATGCAGAAGGGCACGGGCCATCTCATAATTCACACACAGACATTCCATCTATTTTTGATCTCCCTTTTTCAGCATCAGGCACAAGTACGCTCTTTAGTCTGCAGGACGCTTGTCCCCAAAAGGACGTGAGACAGTGAGACACAGTCGTAATGACAAATTGATTGTCAGAGAGGCTACCTTCTTGTGAGTGCTCGAGTGCCTTACTCACCGTGGAGTAAAGTCTTAGACCCAACTCAGCCTCTGGGGGTTAGGGGATGGCTCAGTGAACAGAAACCAGAAGTATTTACAGAAAATCTGTCGATCAAAGGATCGTCGACAGTTTTAACGCCGTGAAGAGGGTTCTCGAACGTCTATCCAAGTCATCGTCTCAAAATTTCAACGTCAATCACCAAGACGTGTCGATCAATGTAAGCTAGAGTCTCATCGTACCAAACTCTCGGAAACGTCACAATATTTTTGGAGGGTCTCAGACGTTGTGTGCTCCAGTGTCTTGGTGGTGGTGCATTGCAGAGCCTGCACCAAGCTGGATCCCTGTTGCGGACGAGACATGATTTATTAGGGATAAATTGTTGAGATTTGAAGAGCCTGACCAAAGAAGTAGAGCATATCTCCGGTTAAGACCTGTTTAAGGTGCCCAAACACTTTTCTCATCTTCTAATACCTCCATCCAAAGATAGGTGTGTGCCTCGAT
The DNA here is from genome assembly GCA_014822075.1 of Fusarium buharicum. Lineage (NCBI taxonomy): Eukaryota > Fungi > Ascomycota > Sordariomycetes > Hypocreales > Nectriaceae > Fusarium > Fusarium buharicum. Next base: position 7,141 of record JAATHB010000380.1, on the reverse strand, counting down.
TACTTGCGCACTGCATAGTGACCCACCTGAATCCAAAACTTGACCAAAGAGTATTTGCAAGCCTTGGTAAAAGACGTTGGCAGTAGCCAGGGGTATCTGAAAGCCCGTCGAAGGTGATAAACTCTGCTGCTGTAGAACTTTCAGCAAATGCCTCTTGCTAGCGAAATGGTGGTGCCTTAGTACGCCATAGCAAACTCTACCGTGGAGGGGCTACAGTACTTGCATGAATGTAAGACAGCCTAAGGAAAAATTGCTTATGCTCATGCGTGTCAATGGTAACTTTTTGTTATGTTGCTTCTTCCGCAAGGACCTTGCACGAGACTTAGCGCAGAGCACGGCAGTTGGGATTGAAGAGTTTGTGTATGGCCTTTTAGTTCTGAATAACAGAGGCTGTCACCGTGAGACCCATAAACCACGCATGCTTGATTTCGTGCTACAGAATTCTGCACAAACTTGCAAAGGCACGAGAGAGCCAAGACAGCCACTTAAACATTGATGCCGTAGAAGATAACGGCGGAGGACCCCCGTTTGGTTGATGATCGTCGGTCGTGCAGCAGCGAGAAGCGTGTGACACCTGATAGTTATGTATTATCGATAAAGTAAACCCTGAGTTCAAGAATTGAAAGCCACTTACAACAGCACGTATACATTCTCAGCTGCCAAGAAAGACAAAGAAAGCAAAGCCACAGGAACTCGCCGTTGCACCGTTCCGCCGAGGGTTCTCGGCATGATACCCATTCTGGTCCAATCATCAGTCTCCATTCACGATCTCTAGGCTAGTAGGCACTTGAAGTAGCCAAGATCGGTGGATGAAGCTAACAAAGTCATTTCGTGAGGGTGTCATGGTTCGTGATTTGCAATTGCTTGGTGCATGAGTGACGCCGGGGGCTTGTGACGAGGGTTAGGTAATGGATGGGAAAAGTGCCTCGAGTTGTATCATTGGATACCTACCTTACTTATCTATGCCTTAGACAAAGACGGTACCTTGATTCCCATAGCTGCTGGGTGACTGCCCGTCTTTGTGCTTTATGAGTCTTCCCCTCACCTTTTCTCACAACAATCTTCTTTGTCCTCGACTCCTCGACTCCTTCTTATCACCGTCAGCAATCTTGTCGATAACCTCATTATCCTCTCTTTCTCCTACTACTACGTATATATCACTAGTGGTTCCTGGAATTCCATCTTTCCGCCGATCTTCTAGCTGCCGTTGGCGCTGCTTTCACTCACACGTCGCACGACTCGTGCACTCGCATCATCACCACACTACCGCCGTTAACGTCCAGCGCCAGGCACTTGGAGCCACACAACTGAAGCGACTACATCTGTTCCTGCATGTCAGAATCAGGAACTTGATACATATTTCAGGCTTCTGAGCAGATTTATTATACGACACCAAAGAATTGAAAAGAGAGATAACACTCTCGCAGCACCAGAAAGTTCCTCGATGAACAATGCCTAATTCAAATACGCTCAACACTTTCGATCATCAACTTATTCGACCTCTTCCTAGAACGTTATCAGCTGATTAATCGTCTTGATCCGTCTGTCGAACTTCAGCCAGTACCTCATCATCACCAGTTGAGACATAGACGACCTTCAGCTTCAGTGAGAAACATAATAGAGTGCATAATTACGAAACTACATAGTGGCTTTCAAGTTTCGGCACCTCCGTTTGTTGGTAGGAAATCAACGAAAGCGAACCAAGGGCGGTATTTGAAACCCGGTCACTCTTCAGTCTATTAGGACACACGCAAAATTGGCACCAAATAAGAAGTTTGATAGCGGCACTTCTGACAGAATACACAACATTCAACTTCCTCAGCACACACTCAACCTGACGACTTTCTTCCAAGCCCTCAAAGACCCCAACCATGCCATTGTCCAACAGACTAAGCCCTGACACCATCATCGGCTCCGCATCATCAGTACTTACATCAAGCCATTCACATACTGAATACGACCCACCTTCCATTGGAAATGAGAGACCACGCGGTTCCATGTCATCAACAGACTCGAAGTCTAAGCCGGGAAAGCCACGGTGGCTCACCTCAGTCAAAGATTGGCTGTCAGTGAGCGAGCCTTCGGCACGAGCTATGAAGGATCAAAAAAGGAATACATATAAACGGCATGGTGTCGATATGAAGGACCCTCAGGCTGCAGCCAAGATGCATTTGCCTATTGGGAAAATCCCCGACAATGCCATCACCTCTACTCGAGGTCCAACCCCAGAAAAGGCACTGGAGCGAGCGCGCCAGCAGCGAGATATGGCACAGTCGTATTCAGGGCTCAGCCAAGCGTCACACTCGGTGTCGAGCAGTATCAGTACAGTTCCGAGTGCCAAGGAGTTTAATCCCGTGGCACCTTGGGACACTTGAACCTGGACTGCCCACGACTCGATCTATGCATACCTAATGATGAGCGACAACTCGGGGGTAACGGTCTCTTTCATGATTGATTTCCTATGTTACAAGCGAGCGCAGCCTGGAGTTGATTGAGGGATACTTAACTGGCGAAAACCCTGGGGGGAGGCACTTTATAATTATACCCTGTCATGATTGTTTGATACCAGACTAAGTCTGCCATACACGATGCAACTTTTGCTACCCAAGTCTCATACCACCTTTCTACTAATTGTCACTGTACCTACCTATCAATCATTAAAAACTGTAAAATAACTCATAATAAACACAAAGCTTCAGAAGACACGTCAATGGGGATTGTTATGTTTGAGAGTACTTCTACAAGTAACACTGGCGGCCCCGGGGCACGAGGTCAGGTCTCCTTCATGTCATTTGTGCTGTGTTAGTGGAAAGTGAAACCTTCGGGCATAGATGCGGACTTTCCAAAACCTGAGAGAATTGACGCGGTTGAAGGAATGGGTATCTAAAGTAATATAAGCGCCGTAAACGCGAGCGCAAGAGCGAATAAACAAGGATATGGCTTGGAATCATTCTTGTTTCTTGTGCAATGGAGATGTCAGTGATGATGCTGTGTGGCTGTCATTGGGGGACACTACATTGGGATGGATTGTCCACGAGGACGGGACAGCGATGGTAAAGGTGCACAAGCCAACTAGTCCCCTCTCGTTCTTGAGTATTTGATACGTTATTATGACTCTAAATTATCTCATAAATGTTGATCGATTGTCGAGGAACATGTGATGTTGTGAGTAAGTGAATAACTACAGCTTTGGATATAGAAGTTGATTGGCCAAGGCATTGCGCGTCATCGAGGTCGAGTCCTCACTCTTTGTGCTACCAACTTACAGTATGCATCCAGTCGATTTGCATTGCAGATCGCCGGAAACGAAACAAAACGCAAAAAAACGGAGTTTTCCTCCATCAACTTGATTGTTTATGCCAAAAGCCAAGCTTCAGCTCAAAGCTCCATCACCCCCCGGAAGCTTGTGTCCGCACTAGTGCTCCCTTGTGCAATTGATTGGTGACATTAGTAGCTGGAATGGCTGGATATGACGTACACTACTTTTTTAGTCGTGGATCATGATCGTGGTTGTTTGGTTTATATAGAGCTTAGCTACCTTGGGTGGGTGTGAATGCGAATGTGGCAGCGAATGTTGGGTTGCTTGTACGACTGGCTGGCGGTTTGATTTCTGACGAGATATCGCAATCACATTCCTGACTTTCATACTCTTACGCTTACACGAAAAGAAAAAAGGCCAGCTGAGAGCAAGCAACATCACGATGCCGCTCTTCTCATCGCCCAAGAGGGACTCGAGCGAAGAACGCGCCGAAAGACAACCAAACGGTGCAAATGGCCATACTCCAGACCCCGAAGAGGGCGAGCAGGCCGCTCCAGATGAGCATACTCGCCTGCTCCCCAACAGAGTCGACTCAAACCGAGGAGGTCTCCTTGCGCCTGACGACCCTGCCGTCTCCCCTTACAACCTATGGAGTATTCGAGCCCTGCGATACTTGACAATCGCATTTGCCCTGATAACACTCGTCTGGTGGATTCTGCTCCTTGTGTCTACCTTTGTGACGCCGCCTGGTATCGAGACTCGCGGTAGTCCTTGGTTCGCATTTGGATTTGCAACATGGACCCTCGTCAATCTCATCTTTACACTTGTCTTTTTCGAAGTCCCATCCAAATCTGTTAGAATTCTGGCCATCTTCATGTCGGTAAGTCTGGATAGCCGGTATCAGGCACTAAGCAGCCACACTTACACCGCAGATAGGCCGTCATTCTCCTCGACATGGTTCTTCTCTTGTCTGTGCAAAAGACCCGATACGAAGAGAGCTGGGTCGGTGCTGTCAGTGTCACCTGGGCCCTCCTCACAAGTCTGTGGACTTTGATAGTAGATCGTATGGTGAAATGGGGCAAGGCCGAGGAGGAGGAACGCTTGACTGGTCGAGCCGAAACGAGACGAACCCTATTCGAATGGTCCGAGGTTATGGTCTCAACCATTGCCTATGCTGTCATGTCAGTGGCCGTATTCCTCATCACTCTGACCATCATCATTCGGGCCCTCGATGCAGGAGTGTCACATCCAGGAAAGCTGCACTGGGTTGACAACGGCAAATATCGCATCCACGTTTACTGCCACGGCAACAAGACAGACTCAAAGGGGCATGACCTGCCTACCGTCTTGTTCGAGGCCGGCGAGCGAACCGTCGAGTATGAGTTTTGGAATTTTGCCGACAACGCTGTCAAGAATGGATCCATCTCGCGATACTGCTTCGCTGACCGTCCTGGCTATGGCTGGTCTGACAATGCACCCTCGCCATCATCCGCAGGCTTCGTGGTCGACACTCTAAGTGAAGCTCTGGTCGATGCAGGCGAGAATGGACCATGGATTCTCGCAAGTGCTGGAATCGGATCAATCTACTCAAGAGTCTTTTCAGCGCGCCACGGAGACCAGGTCAAAGGTCTTCTCTTGGTTGACCCTCTACACGAGGATCTCCTTGGCGACGTAGCATCGCCCGGTCGAGGATTCATCCTCTGGGTCTGGGGCGTCATCTCTCCGCTTGGTCTAGATCGAATTCCCGGTGCCATCTTCCGCGGGCGAACGAGCCGAGACCGTGTATATGGACGATCAGCACAGCAGAATGGCAAGTTCATCTTTGCCAAACTGCAGGAGAGCTTGGTAGCTGGCTCGTTCACTCGACGAGACGCGCAGACCAGCCGTCAGATCCAGGACAAGGACACGCCGCTCGTTGTCGTCAGCTCAGGAAAGCATATCAAGGACAGCCATACGTGGGAGAAGAAGCAGCGGGACCTGACGAAGCTGACGGAGAATCTGAAGAACTGGGACATTGTCGACGGGGCGCCTCACGAGGTCTGGAAGACTCTTGATGGTCGCCAGAAGATTGAGAAGAGGCTCAAGGAGCTGGTGCATGCTTGAGGGTATCAACTCGCACGTGCCCTGTCCTGCCTGTCAATGTCTCAACACCTAGAGAGATGCTAGGGTCAACATCTGGGTGCTTACAAGACGACAGGGTTATCGTCATACTGCACTTACCTAGTGGATTGGCGGGAAGATTGCGGAGCATGGGTTGTCGCTGTTTGCATGAGCATTGCGTTTCTTGGCTTTTTCTGGCGTATGCTTTAAAACGACGCCGAGGATGTTTATTTTGTGCTGTTATTTTATTGTTGTCTAGGTACTTATTGCAAACGTTGTATTAATTTTAATTCCCGTTGTGGCAGTTGAGAAATAAGAGAGCTTATCAAATTGATATCAATGCCAAAATGTAATGTCTCCCATCAATGTATTATCTTTTTCGCTTGCGTTTCTGGGAATGGCTCGGCCCTTGAACATCATCCACATACGTGATAAGATCTTCATTGTAGCAATTTCAACGAGACAAGGTTATATGCGGTAGTGCATAGCAAAAGTGCAAAGCTGACGGTACCTCCTCCTTTTTCCCCCTCGTGAGCAAAATGCAAATCTCGTCTTTCTTGAAGTAGCGGCTTCGATCAGCATTGGTCGTTTCCGTGTCTTAAAAAGGCCTCGAAAGGGGGAATCTGGGGATTGGAATGACCTCATCAATTCTGAATGAATCGTGAGAAACAAGGTTGTATTGAGTAGCAAGCCGTGCTTTGCCTAAGGTAGGGACAGCTTTGACCACGTAGTTAGAGGCTCAGGCAAGCTTCAAGCGCAAAGGCTCAAACGCCTCTGTAGCATTGCATTGAACGTCGAGTACCTAGAGAGAGATGTTGATAGGTGGTTCAGTTTCTTTTCTATCTCTGTCCCCATCTTCAAAACGACGCCCAGTTGCTTGAGTGACATGCATCCAGGATGGGCACAAGGGACCCTACTACCTAATATTGCTGACATGATGGAATCGTTTTGTCACCCCTCCTTTTACAGACGGACTCAGAATCAGATTTAGGTAAATAGCCACTCGTTGTGATTGTTCATCTCACTACAGATTTATCTGTTGGTGCTACTCTAGTACTATTAATATCTTGCACCCAGGCTGTGCTGTGCTTACGGCGGGCGACCTGCACCCACACCTGCACCTGAGAAGGATCGAAGCGGTTTTCGAAACATTCACCGTTTATTTTGATTCAGTATGTATGGATCTCGTCACTCACGTATGTATGTACATATGTACAGTATGTATGTACCCCATGGCCTGGAAATTGCAGCAAAATTATCTGTATTCAAACGCCCCTAATACAACAAGGGTCCACCCGACTCCATCCCCCATCTGAGCCCACCAGCATCGGTCTCATTCTCACATCTCGTTCGTTGAGATGAGCAGTACCTTGTATTGCCTAGTTGTCACTGAGTAGATGTTGTACCTGCTGCATATGCAAGACTTTTCTGTGTAGAATTCTAATCAACCTACCTAAACTTAGTACCTACCTAGGTACTATACCTTAGGTCTTCGAGTCCATATCAATGGATGCTTACTCCTGCTGCTATCCGGTCGCCTAGGTAGTAGGTAGCTCAACCCCATCCCTCCAGTGATCCGACCACAACTGGGTTAGCTCTTCATAGCTGATCTGGCGCCGTAGAATTTCCCGTCTCATCTACTGCAGGTAGCCCCCCCCCCCCGCCAAGGTAAGGTAGCCTGGTACCCGACTTGCCCCTAGCTGCTACCAAGGTCTGCCTGCTAATTCCCCTATTGCAGCATAGGCGAATAGGTACTCTCTACTAACTCGTTTTCCTCACGTC
>JAATHB010000379.1:0-42960 GCA_014822075.1 Fusarium buharicum | reverse complement strand
GTAACTATAGTATACTATAAAGGTATTAATATAAGAATATAAGCTAAATTTAGGAAAACCCATCTCACTTTTACAATACTTTATAGGTAGAGTATTGGTATACCTAGGTTATGTCAGGGGTTTATCTATAAGGTATCCACGCTGTTGCAGTGCCTGCCGCTGAACAATCGGGCCACTTTACACCACTACGGGTGCTAGAAATCAACACAACTGCAACGCAGGGCAGGACAAGATGCGGTGAATTCAATTGCCTTTGATTCGACCTCACCTGATGTTTCTAACACTGCCCCTTTTTATACCTTGAAACCGGAGCTTTCTCAACGTTTCCCTCTCTCTACTTGGAATAACACCGGTGGTCTTGGGTAAATCTATTGTTTTGTACAGCAGTGTCCCACACATTCTTTTTCAACTGCTTTGCGCTGCTGCTTGTTTTAATCCATCGCCATGGCGCATAGCTCTTTCGTAACGGGCTTGCCTCCAACAGCTGAGAATGCACCCGAAAGGACTCCAAAGCTCATGCCCCGGGACGAAATCGAGGCATTAATCGCCGAAGGCAAGAACATCACCATCTTCCATAATCAGGTCATAAGAATGGATGCGTGGATGCCCTATCACCCTGGTGGTGATAAGGCTATGCTTCACATGGTGGGCAAGGATGCTTCGGATGAAGTTGACGCGTAGGTTGGATCTCGTCTAGGGCAGCTTCCATAGGCTTGAAGCTAATAACCACTCTTATCTTTTATAGTCTTCACTGTTTTGAAACCCGTCAGCACGTCTTGCGCTACCGTATTGGCCGAATTGAAGGAACTTGGGAGAATTTTTTACCACCTATCCAGGGAGGCGTCTACCGAACGCGCGAAGAGATCGAACGAGCCAATGTCGAGGGCGAATCCCACAAAGACCAAGATTCTAGCGCCCCATCAACTCGTGTACCATCACCAGTTTTCGATGAGGAAGATACAAATGGGCCTCGAAAGCGAAAGAATGACAAGAAAAAGGATGGAGCTCGGGCGTCCTCAGTGTCATCTGCCTCTAGCATCGAAGAGACGGAGATGGACGGCATGTCGTACTTGGACACAATCACCCGCCAACACATCAGCCTTGACCTCGACAAGTATCCTGCCCCTGATAAGGAGACACAAGCCAAGGTTGTCGTCAAATACCGCGAGCTCCACCAACGAGTTTACGATACTGGGCTTTACAGTTGCAACTACAAGGCCTATGGAATAGAATGTCTTCGATATATTGCATTAGCTGTCGGCTCAGCCGTTTGCCTTCGTCATGAGTGGTACGCCCTCAGCGCCTTTCTTCTGGGCGGTCTCTGGCATCAGCTCTCGTTCACTGTTCACGATGCCGGTCACATGGGTATTACTCACAACTATCTCATCGATTCATGCATTGGCGCTCTTATTGCCGACTTTATGGGAGGCCTGTCAATAGGATGGTGGAAGCGGAATCACAACGTGCACCACGTTATCACCAATGCTCCCGAGCACGATCCCGATATCGAGCACATGCCTCTCTTTGCTGTTTCGCATCGTCTACTCGGAAGCCTGAGATCAACATACTACGAGCGGGTTATGACTTATGATGCTGTGGCAAAGGTTCTTTTACGAATCCAGGCTTGGACCTACTACCCGCTTCTGGCCCTTGCTCGTTTCAACCTTTATAGACTGTCGTGGGACTTTCTCCTCATGGGTAGAGGCCCAAAGAAGGGGCCTGCGATGGCCATCTGGTGGCTTGAGATCGTTGGCCAGGTCTTCTTTTGGACCTGGTTTGGCTATGGCCTCGTCTACAACATGCTTCCTGACAACTGGACCAGATTCTACTTTGTCATGATCAGCAACATTACTGCGTCGCCGCTTCACGTCCAGATTGTGCTGTCCCACTTTGCAATGAGCACAGTCGAGCTAGGACCCCAAGAATCGTTCCCCCAGAGACAGTTGCGAACGACCATGGATATCGACTGCCCTGAATGGCTTGACTTCTTCCATGGTGGTCTGCAGTTCCAGGTTATCCACCACCTCTTCCCTCGTGTGCCCCGGCACAATCTGCGTGCGACACAGAAGCTCGTTCAGGAGTTTTGCAACGAGGTCAACATTCCGTATGCTCTGTACGGGTTTGCCAACGGCAACCAACAAGTGATTGGAAGGTTGGCAGAGGTTTCTAGACAGGCGGCAATTCTTGCCAAGTGCCAGCAAGCGATCCAGAACGGAGATCTTGCCCATCACCATTAGACGAGTCAAAGCAAGCGGACTGGTAATTTACTGTACATAATTGGGCCAGTCCGGGCTTGCAGTGTTTCCAAAAGTTTTGAATACCTAGACTTGGCTTCTTACTACAGTATCAATCCTCTCTCTGCTAAAGTATTCGATAGATATCATGATAAGTTTATGAACGAGCCTGGTGGTACTGCCTTTGTCAGCGATCGTGATCGTGGTTGTAGCCTTGTCTTAGATATTGATGTGTATCACTGCCACAACGCGTGATTTTAGGCTAGGTCGGGAGCAACCTCTGTTTCATGCAAGACATTCCATGCGTAGCTACTAGTCTAGAACCTCATAAAGTCCGGAGTCGTCATATTTGAGGTTTTAGACTGACAAGAAGTGGCTTGCTTGTGTGATTCACGGTACAACCGCGGCATCTCGGCTTTGTTGCTGGTGTTGATTATAGATTCGACTAGAGATAGATAAGGATTTGCATGCGAAGCACTGTAGGTAGGCTGTTGTACATTGCTGTAGGTCATCGACGAATAACAAGTGACTACCTAAGCTTCTTCTTCTTAGATGGTCTTGGCGAGACTTGGTCTCGTGGTGGGCGAGAGATGGTAGTGTTTTCCATTGTAGATAAAGCATTTGAAAAGAGGCCCCATTGCTTGGGCGCGTGAAGAACCGGGCTTGCCGCCCATCACATGAGCTCTCGGTGATATTTGAGTGACGTCGACGTGTCGCACGGAGGGTGAATGAGGAGGGGCCATATAAGCCTGCAGTGTTTATGCGTTGGACGCGTGCGGGTTCTTGAGGACGACACTTCATCTCATGTGGGTTCTACATGTCTTTATTTGGTTTTCTTTGAGAGGAGATGTTCAAGCGTACCTATACCTTGGTAGTTATATATGGATGTTACCAGCTGCCTAGGTAGGTTACGACAAATACAGCAACATCCTGCTAACGCAGCAGGGTTCAGTGTTGGAACAACAACAACATGTCCTTATGATCTTCTCCTCCATGTTGCCCATAGTGAAATTCAAACTCATACCTCGGGCTAAAGCACGAAAGTAGACGCGTTCGTACGTCAGATCACGAGCACGGAGTACAAAGTCCTAAGGTGGGCGTCACCAACTTGAGCATCCAGACTCGTGGGGCGTAGGTGGGGTTGGCAGGTCTCTTCCTTCCCTGTCCAGGTTACCGTACAGTGTGCCAGATTCCCTTATTCTCAAACGAATCGAATCCAAATACTTGGAACCTAATTTCTACGACAACAACCCCAGCGCTAATCATTAGAATTGCTCTTTTGCCCTACTTGTCATCTCTAGATCCAGCATCTACATCTCATACAGCAGCATCGAGCAAGCATCCTGAGCACACGACAGCCAGAGTCTACCTCGTCACGTCGAGGCGGGCAATGCGCATGAGCTGCAGCTATGGATGCCAACATCCAGCGGGCCCTCAATGATAAGCTCTACGACAAGCGCAAGATCGGGGCTCTCGAGTATGTCTCACCTCTCTTTTTAAACCTGCCCAATACTCAAAGCTCTACAACCAGAGCTTTTATGACCTTGCTCTCACCACGGGTTGCACCTCGGCCCGATGACTTGCTGCTACTGTCTCTCTTGTTCCAAGGGTCCCATCACTAACCCCCATTTATAGACTTGAGCGCGTTATCCGCGATCTTGTGAGCGTTAAAGACTATCAGCGTGTTCACGACATCCTCGAGCAGCTATGCAACGAGTATGCCTACGCCGTTCATCAGCCTCATGCCAGAAATGGCGGTTTGATAGGACTTGCCGCTGCCGCTATTGCACTGGGACCAGTACGTTGCAACCCCTTAAAACTTATTTTGCTCATGATCATAAAACGAGGAAGCCCTTGTTCATGAATATGAGCACTTGGAATCTCGTTGTGAATTCTTTTCTAACACTGAAGCTAGGAGCTACCTAGATATCTGGCCAAGATAGTCCCTCCCGTACTCGCGTGCTTCACGGATCAAGATGCGAGAGTCAGGTACTATGCCTGTGAGGCCATGTATAACATAGCCAAAGTTGCCAAAGGAGAAATCTTGGTCTACTTCAACAGCATCTTTGATCAGCTGTGTAAGGTGCGCTTTCCCATCGGTAACCCTAACTATCGGATGAACAACGAATCGCTGACACGTTTACCATCGTGTTAGCTTGGCGCGGATTCAGAGCTTTCTGTCAAAAACGGCGCAGAACTGCTTGACCGGCTCGTCAAAGATATTGTGTCCGAGTCTGCTGCTTCCTACGTCTCCATCCTTGAGGCACCACCGGAGTTTGATGGCGATGACAAGGTAACATTAGAAGATAACTCTCATTTACCAACGGCGTTCTCTCTACCTCGATTTATCCCCCTACTTAAAGAGCGCATATGGGTCATTAATCCCTTCACTCGCCAATTTCTTGTCGGTTGGATTACTCTGCTGGATTCTATACCGGACCTCGAGCTCGTTACGTACCTCCCAGACTTTCTCGGGGGGCTCCTCAAATTCTTATCAGATCAAAATTCGGATGTGCGGGCTGCTACGCAGACTTGCTTGGATAAGTTTCTGAATGAAATCAAGCGTATCTCCCGTATCAAGAAAGGGATACTCGAAAGTAAACGGTCCAAGGAGGGTGCCAAGCGGAAACGACAGGACTCTATTGATAGCGAATCACTGAACCCGGAGTTTGAGGAAGGAGATGAGCTTGACTCGGACGCTGCCAACGATGACGATGATGACAGCGGTGAAGACTGGATCCCTGGCCAGGATGTCGAGATCAATTACAAAGAAATCCTTCAAATTTTGACTGCGACACTGGATTCCCCTCTAGGTCGGTTGCTTTCCAAATGCATGCTCCAAGTTTTGTATACAATGACTAACATTAATTAGAGGAGGACTGTCTTCTCGAGTCTCTAAGATGGATTGTGGAGTTTCTCGACATTTGCCCTGAAGAGGTTCTTCCTTTTACTCCCAAGATTCTTGCTCATATGCTTCCCGCTATGGCTAGCAATAAAGAAACCATCCATCAAGCAGCGACTAGGGTCAACACTTGCTTAATGGACTACGTCGTGTCGCTCTCCGATGACTCTGAGTTGAGCCAACCACTTCCTGCTCAACCACCTCACCACTTCTCAACCTCCCGATTACCTGTCCCTGGAGAAAAGGGGGTTGATGGCAACAATAGCAACCGGGCATCGCTATCGAGTTCAAGAGACCTTGATCTTCGTAGTCCAACCCCTGCTCAGGGTCGTTCGATATCAACCCCTGCAGACATCAATGTTACTCAAACACAAGCAGACTTGGACTACGCCGCGGCTGTCAACTCATTGACCCTTCTTTTCCTCAATGATCATGAAGCGACCCGAGTAGCGGCTTTGACGTGGCTGATTATGCTACACAGGAAAGCTCCCAGAAAAGTACTCGCTTTCAATGATGGCACGTTTCCGGCGCTGCTTAAGACTTTGTCTGATCCGTCGGACGCTGTCGTGACCAAGGACTTGCAGCTCCTTTCCCAAATATCGCGGAACACAGAAGACGACTATTTTGCCAATTTCATGGTTAACCTATTGCAGCTCTTCTCGACAGATCGGAAACTGCTCGAAACAAGAGGCAATCTTATTATTCGACAGCTTTGCCTGAGTTTAAGCCCTGAGAGGATCTACAGGACACTAGCAGACTGCATTGAGAAAGAGGAAGATGTTGAGTTTGCAAGTATAATGGTGCAGAACCTTAACAACAATCTCATTACTGCACCTCAACTGGCGGATGTAAGGAAGAGGTTGCGGAACCTTGAAACCAGGGTACGAGGAAACTTCCAATATTTTATAAGGACTCGAATGCTAACAAGTCAAAGGATGGCCAAACGCTATTTGTGGCATTGTTCCGGTCGTGGTGTTATAATGCCGTGGCTACTTTCTCACTGTGTCTGCTTGCCCAGGCCTACGAGCAAGCTTACAATTTGCTGCAGATTTTGTAGGTCTACTCCCCTTATCAAAAATCGTATCGACTAACGCATTCGACTCTTAGTGGCGAATTGGACATGACTGTCAATATGCTCATTCAGGTCGACAAGCTGGTACAATTGATTGAATCGCCTGTTTTCACCTGTAAGTTTCCCTATGGTATGATCACATACTATACAAGCTGACGAGCCAAATAGACCTCCGTCTACAGTTACTAGAACCTGAAAAGTATCCGTACTTGTACAAGTGCATGTATGGTATTTTGATGCTTCTACCGCAATCCTCAGCGTTTGCTGCATTGAAAAACCGCCTCAACAGTGTCAGCTCTATAGGCTATCTACATGCGGCACCTCGAACGTGAGTCAAGAGTTTACTTGGGCGATTATTGTGTTGCTAGGGCAAGAGTTACCTTAACCTGAAGCCTGCGCCATTTGGTCCCAGATATCGCATCATACTAACCAGTATAATAGGACAACTTCGACTTCAAGTAGCTCCAATTTTGACAGGCCCAACCGTTTGAAGAGTAGGGAAGATGGAAACATACGTTGGGTCGAACTCCTAGAGAAGTTTCGAAGTGTCCAGGAACGCGCGCGACGTGCGCAGCGCCAAAACAACATGGACGGTGACGAGATACCGCCGATGGGAGTCAGCGAACTTCGTATTGGCGACGGAGCGGTAGATGTCAAAGGCAAGGAGACACGTGGTGTCGGTCTACAGCCAATACCCCAGAAAGAACCCGCCCCTGCTCCTCCAGTACCTGCTAAGAGGATAGGCCTGGGCAGACAGTTCGGAAGACTGGGAGGCGCCGTGGCAGGAAAGGGCCGAAGAAATCCATAGTGACTGCGTCGAATTTGGTTACATGTATACAGCGTTTCTGCGTGGGGACCAACTTGCTGGGTTGGCGGTGTTGAGAGGTTCATTAATGTATAGTATCAATCAATGAAATAGACATCAGCGTCGTCGCTTGACAGGACTCTCGCGTTCCACTAGGCCTTCGAAGACAGTATCGCGCTGAGATGTGATGGAATGAAGCTGGCTTTGCAGGTTCTGGAGCTCCGATCTGGCCATATCTGGATTGCTGGGTAGGCCCTGGAAGGAAGCTAGTTGAACGTCGAGCTCCCTTTTCCGTGCCAGAACGGCCAAGTATTCATGCTCGTCACGAGCAAGGTCAGCTATGGTTGGATGAGAAGAATCAGCAGAGCCAGCAAGAGCGGCAACCCTATCTTGAAGCTCGGGCAACTTGGTAGACAGGGCTTTGACTTTGCGCTGCATTTCGAGGTTCTGTTTGGCGAGATGCGACGGAGGCTGGTAGTCGTCGCTCTGCAAATCGTGTAGAAGGTCGTTGATACGAGCTGCTTCTTCGTCAATGTGCTTGTGGAGGAGGTCAACTCGGGCCTTCATCTGCTCTGCATCATGTATGCTCGATTGGAGTTGGTACATGCGCCGACCTAGCGTTTCGGGCTCAGGAAAGGCGACGCCAAACTGCAGAGCCATGTCTGCCATGGCATCCAGAGCGGTATGGCCATCGGCAGGTAGATTGTGTTGGACAGCTTCAATAAGCCCTTCCCTCAACGGCCGGCTAGAACTGTCGAGCTTGGATTCGGACTCGGTGAGTTCCTGCAGGGCAGTGGCCTCAGACTTGGCGACTAGACTGCGCTCCTCATCAGCGGCCTCGTTTACGGAAGCAAGGGCGAGAAGAGCTTTAAGGGTGTCGTTGTTGCGCTCGAAAGGAGGGACTGGACGGGGGTGGAATTTGGAGGAGAGCCAAGCGTCGATATAGGACCAGTCGCGGGCGGTGGACGCAGCGATTCGAGCGACGGATGGTGAAAAGATTGCTGAATCTTGGCTGAGTAAACGATGGTGCGCCATGTTTAGATGGGGAGCGCAAGAAGATGAAAATGAAAGTTGGTTGCAGCAAACAAAACAGAGGAGGTAGGTTCCAGACAAAGAAGACTCTAGAGGTGTGACGCCACAAAGCCAGGTGCAGCCGCTTTGGGGTCTGTCAAGCTGCGGGAACCCCTGCAACTGAACTGCAGGTCGCAGCCCACTGATTCGGTCCCTGGCTGCACTAAGTCTATAGTGCCCGCCGCTAACTGATACGGCAGTACTTGTGGCCACCTATGATATTGCAGACTTAATCACGTACCTGGCTGACAGAACCGTCCCCCGGCTAGGACGCCTTTTCCGGCTGCACTTGGCATGTTGGCTTCTTTGATCAAGTTGTCCTTTTTAACCTTTGTCATTAAAGACTCTCTTTCCGTGCTTTCTCTTCTTCTTCTCTTAGAATAACATTTCCACAAATCGTCTCTGTTGTCGTCGTGTTATCGTCGCCAACTACTACACCCATTCAAGTGTTAATGCATCACCATTAGTATCATCGTCTACGATTTGCCCCTCGATCTTGCGTATACTTCGAATCGAACAACTACCGCAAAATGCATCTCAACCTTGCTGCGCTGGCGGTGGCCGCTACGACGCTGCTCGCTTCGGCCAACGCCCTCTCGCCTCAGGATGTCCCGGCCGATCTTCCTGTCGCGACGCTCTTGACGACGGCGCAGTCGCATTTGTCCCGTGGCGAAACCAGCGAGGCTCTCATCTACTACGACGCTGCTATCGCTCGCGATCCGACAAACTATCTGTCTCTCTTCAAGAGGGCTACCGCCTACCTTTCCCTTGGCCGGACCTCACAGGCGACCGATGACTTCAACAAAGTGCTGTCCCTCAAGCCCGGTTTCGAGGGCGCCCATCTTCAACTCGCCAGGCTCCGTGCCAAAGCTGGAGATTGGGATGCTGCAAAGGAGCAGTATCGTGCTGCTAGTCGTGAGCCTAGCTCTGCTGAAGTCACGCAGCTCGAGGAGGCCAAGCTGGCGGCTCACCTTGCTGAGATGGCTGGGAAGGGCGAGAAGTGGGAAGAGTGTGTCACCAACGCCGGTACTGCCATTGTTGTTGCGAGCCGATCCCCGCATCTTCGCGAACTCCGAGCGCATTGTCGCTTTCAGCGCGGTGAGGTCGAGGAAGGCCTGAGCGATCTGCAACATGTCCTTCACATGAAGCCTGGAGACACTACTCCCCACATCGTCATCTCGGCTACCTCATTCTACGCATTGGGCGACCTTGAGAAGGGTATTGGACAGGTCAAGAAGTGTCTTCAGTCTGATCCAGACTCCAAGATTTGCAAGAAGCTGCACAAGCAGGAGAAGAAGATCGAGAAGGCATATAAGAAGATCCAGGGACAGCTTAGCCGTGGACAGCCCACTACAGCAGGAAGGTCACTAGTTGGTACTGCTGGGGAACCCGGCCTGCTTCCTGATGTCCGGCAACAAGTAGACGAGCTCAAGGAGAACAAGAGTATTCCCAAGGCAGCTCGGATACAACTACTGACAGATTTGGTTGAGCTCACTTGCCAAGCATACACTGAGGTAAGGCACGACCCTTGATTTGGTTATAAAAATACTAACACGATACAATTAGTCAAGTCATAAGGACGCTGCCAAATACTGTGACGAGTCACTACAGCTGGACGCCGACTCCTTCTGGGGACTGCTTCACAAGGGCAAGGCTCAGTTGAAGAGTGAACTGTTTGATGCCGCGATTGCTACCCTTGGAAAGGCCGCTGAACTTCGCCCTGATTTCAAGGAAAAGGTTAATCCTATTCTCAACAAAGCCCATATTGCTCTCAAGCGCAGCAAGACCAAGGATTACTACAAGGTGCTAGGCGTCGCAAATGACGCCGACGAGCGCCAGATCAAGTCTGCCTACCGCAAGCAGTCCAAGATTTTCCATCCCGACAAGGCTGCCAAGCAGGGCATTCCCAAGGAAGAAGCCGAAAAGAAGATGGCCGCCATCAACGAGGCATACGAAGTGCTTAGCGATCCCGAGCTGCGTGAGCGCTTCGACCGAGGTGACGATCCCAACTCGCAGGAGAGACCAGGAAACCCTTTCCAGCAGGGCAATCCTTTCGGTGGCGGTGGAAATCCTTTCATGTTCCAACAGGGTGGCGGTGGTCCGAACTTCAAGTTCCAGTTTGGATTCTAGAGAGTACATGTCACATTTTTTGCTATTTCACAGAGACTATCGCCATGGACAAGTTTAACAACGGCGGGTCGACTACGGCAGCGAATTCGTTTGGGTTGGATGGGAGTCTTTGCCGGCATATGAGTCTTTGCTCAAGATCAAGAAGGTTAGAGCTCTCTCCAACTGGAGTATTGGGGGTTTTTGGTGTTGGAGTTTTCACTGATTCAGTTAAAGAGCTATACATAGGTACACATAGCGAATACAACAGCGAATACATTGACAATTGAAGAGGGAAAAAAGAAAGAAAGAAAAAAATTGACTATGACCTATTAGGTAAATTGATTCGGACATCTTATTATCTTGGTTTTAACAACTTATCCCATGGCGTCTTGGCCTTGGTGCATCTTCATACTCACCGAAGTCGGCGCAGCGGCGATATCGCAATCCAGCGTATCGCGTACAAGTGCAACCACTCAAATAATCGACTACTTTTTGGGAATGAAGGGTCGAATCTTAGGGACGCGTGTTGAACGAGGAAGTGATGTACCCAATAATCAGCGCGCCGAAACCTATGCGAAGTTATAGCACTTATGCTGTAGTATCTTGACATAAAAATATTACAACCTATCATGACACACTCCCCCCGTCTAACTGTGCAAATGAACACCAGCACTCCCTCATCCGTTTCATGTCCCAATCGCCGCTCAAAGTGCGTTTTTTTCTCTGCAAGAAGTAATAATTTTTCTTTATGTACACGATTCGTCGCTAGTGCCAGAATCATCACTCGGCCATCTTTTCGGTAGAGGGTCCTGGCGATGTGTTAAGTCGGTGTCCTTGGGATCAAGAAAGCGAACCGGGTCTGGCAAGTGTCGAATCAAAATAATTGTCCAAGGGTATAGCGGAATTTCTTTTGGTCATTGCCGTCTCCATCCCCATAGTCAGCAGCTTTTCGCCATCTTTCACTACTAAATCCATCCTTCGGCTAAGGATATGACCGCAAGGCTTGTGTTATCGATTCGATTTCTACGCATGTTGTTCGGGTGAAAAGATGCTCACGCAGCATCATTTCGTTTGATGAAATATGACCTGACAGAAGAGCGATTAGTTTTGGTTCGCATGGGTTTATAATGCCACTTACTTGGAAAACTCGTACGCCGACCAGCAAATGGCCGTGCTAGGCATGGTAGTAACGACACGAGGTCGCACACCCTTGAAGAAGCCCCTGACACCTGCTCTTTGGTAAAGCAACCGACAGCCCCCGATGAAGCTGTTAACATTCCTCACCTCGGGATCAACGGAAGTTCCACGTGTTTGAAGCATAGTCTTGATGACGTCCATAGGTGTTGTGAGGCCAGCAGCAAATCCACCAGCAACTGCACCAGCCAGGCAGTGGGTCAAAGGGTCGTAGTTCTTGGCGGGGTTCATGGCGGTTGAGATGGATTCGTAGGCGAGGAACTGCAGAGCAGTGAAAGGTACGGTCATAGACAAGGTCGTCGGGTAAGAGATGTAGAAAGCGCCCAAGCCTTCCGACTTGTAGACATATCTGGCACAATCCAACATAGATCGGTACATTTTGCTCGAATTTTGAATTTGCATGCGCTGCTTGATCACTGTAATGGCTATCAGTGACTTCACTCCAGGTATTTAGAAGAATGCGGCGTACCATCGAAAGGGTTCATGAATGCGTCGCTAGCAATGGTAGCGGCAGCGCCACTAGTGGCTGCGGAAGTTCGGGATTAGCATATAGCAAAGTGGATGTATCATGAGTGAGGAGTAATTACCAGCAGCGAGGGGGTGATGAACACCCGCCTGGTTGCCGCCCATGGCATGCTTGACTGCCTCGTACGTAGCAAAATAGACAGCATGTGCAGGACCTGAATAGTTTTAGCAATTGCGCATGGTGGGTCAAGCTAGCTTGAAAGCTGGCATGACGTGGTGGACTCACCAGCGCCAACAATGACACTGGACATGCCGCGCCATAAGCTGAAGAAACCTTCAGTTCGAGCAATCTGTAAAGTATTGCGGATGACCCCCGAGTAGGCCGGTGTGGTGCTAGGGTTGAGGATTTGCATCCGAGTCTGAGGACGTATGTATTAGACTAGTGATCGATATGGGACGGTCGATGGTTGAAACATACTTTGATTGCATCAATGGGATACATAACAGTGTGTTCCTATAAGAAGAAGCGGAATTAGTCTTCTGACTTATTTGCTGCTAGGTCAAGGGACGCATACTGCTATGCCCGCAAAGGCGCCTGCTGCCATGTTCTGCAGCAGGGAAAAGTTGGGCGGCAAAGATTCATAGCTGCGCAACAACAGTCAGCTTTGAAGACATCGAAACAGCCCTGAGGCAGGAGATGAATTGCTCACTCGTATTCCTCGACTGGCTCTGCACTTGGCTGGGCCATGGCGGCCACAGCTTCCGATGCTCCGCCGAAGGGCTTGGTCTCGAGGGCCGCCAGATTGGCGACTGGAGGGGGGATCTAGGCAAATGCGCTGGAGGAGAAACGGCGAGCAATACGTGCCGGAGGTCGAGTCGGCGACGATGGGCTAGAGAACTTGGAAGTCGAGTCTGAAGTTGGACTGCGGGTGGTCGCTGCGAACGAGAACGATGACGATGACGATGTCGAAGTCGAGATAAGGGCCTAGAGGCAAAATGCGGCTTTCACTCGCTTGAGCCGAAATGGCCGCGCAAAATCGACGTTTGTTGTAATCGGTTTTTTTTCTTCCTTTCTACCTAGCCTTTTTCGGCTTATTCGGATAAATCGACTGACAATGTGTCTTGTCGCTGGCGGATATGAAGAACAAGAAAGAGAACCGAAGCCTGAGCGGAGGCGATTGAGCAAAAAAGTAGTTTCAGAGGTTGGTGGTGTCTCCTGCTACTGTACCTAGTCTGGTTTGGATCAAGATGGGGAAAAGTGCAGCCAGGTTATCTGTTATCGAGAAAAATTTCCTGGGGGATAACTAGACAGCTCCGTTTACGGCCTCGGAGTCCGGGCAGAAGCTATGTACTTCTTACCTACCTCCTCGCTCCTCCCGCTAGGTCGTCGGGGTCAGGGCGGGTGTTGGCCACCTTATTAGTGCAGGTAGGGACCTCGGCGCGCCAGTGGAGGTTAAACAGATAACACGGTGCCTAAGAAGGTATTCTCTGGTAGTGATCTCTATACCAAGGTACTTCGTGCGCCGTTTCTCCGCTAGATCTCTGCGCTTGCCCGCGGAAGTGCAAGCATTGCAGTTGCGCCTACCTTATCAGTTTATCGGCAGGCATAAAGATGCTGATGACTTCACGATTCCAAATCTTATCAATTCCGTCGATATTTGCTCATGGATATGTGCGTCTATAGGCCCTTAGCTTACTCTGTCGTATAGCTGTTCCCATATGAATGAATGAGTGTCTTGGAGACCGGCATTAGCACCAATTGTTGGCCCGGGTATCAAGGCCCGTCTAGGCGGCCCCTCTTGTCCATCACATGTGCTCTCGCCGTGAGCCCTTCCATGTCTCTTCCAGGCCTCTTCGATTCGTTGCTCAGCGCGCATCAGCGCCCAAGAAACATGGTGGAGGTCACACAACGGCTGCGCTAGACTGGGTAATATTTGTTTGTACGTAAAACAGGCCAATTCGATTGTTCATAACGTGTGTCTGCCTCATTTCATACCTGATTGCAATAAGATGAAATCAGGATCGATCTCTATGCCGCGTAACTACCGAGCCGAATGCCACTGTATATTTAACCTGAATTCCCAATATACTAGGTCATGATAGGGCAATGTAAGCAATTCGATTCACAGATCCAAGAAAAGGAGGTTCCAGTTTAAACATGAGTCCCTATTCGACTTGTTGCAATCCATCGTGGATGGATCAACTCCACGAGAAGAGTAAAAAAAAACCTACCCATGATAGCCCTTGGCCTGGAAGCGAGGCAAAAATGAACATGGCCACAGAATCTCTCTACTCGCTTCCGAGATAGGTATATAGCTGATGAAATCTTTGGCAGCTTGGCCTGCAGCTATTATCCACTTCATGGCCAGACAATCAGAGCCTCTTACATATATGAGTGCCATATCCAGAAGAAGAAGAAACTCATAAGCTCATAAAAGCCTCACTCGCACAACACAGTGGAGAGAATGAAGACCATGAGCCAGGGTCTCTGCAGTACAAGGGCATGCGCGTTAAGATTAAGTTATCAATCAGTACAGGATCCAGTGTATGGACCTAATCAATCACAGGCAGTTTCCCCCTTCATTCTAGCCGCTTAGAGCCGTCCACTGCAGTACCTTGCCTCTTCACTTGACACAACGACGACATCCTGCCCTCGTAAAACCTACTATGTAACCTAGGGAGTATTTATTTTCAAGCTGCTTATAACATGACCCGACATGCTGGTTCTGTGCATAAGCCCCGCTCATCATCTCGCCATGGTCATCAGACATCATATCCTCTGTTCTCTTTTGCTCTTGTTCGATTTTGAGACAGCCATACTGGGCGTCGTGTAATTCATCTATGATAGACGCCAAGTTTTGTAAATTTTACCCATTCACCTAGGGTTATAGTTTCTGGCACATATCGCAAACTCCTGGATTTGTAGTTGCGAGCCACAGATCGTGCAGAGATTTGGCCAGCTTGGCATAAAAACATGCTTTCTCTCATACAAAATGCGTCATATGGTCCCGAGTTTCTATTCCTGCTGAGAGCCATGTCATTTCAACGGTCCCATCAAGTCCCTCGACCCCGCTATAAGAAACGAGCTGTAATCATAGGTTCATATGCAAAAGACACGCCAGCAATTTTCACTCCCAAGATGGTAAAGAAGGGTACTCCAGCCGAGATGACTTCTAGCATGCGCCTTGACGCCAGCTATTCCACCCAAAAATCAATGAAACTGAACACAAGACTACCTGCTTCTCAGACCATACCACCGCCTCGTCGAGGCCGCTGCGTCTGTTGCAGTTGGTAGATTAGACCCAAAACTCCTGCTTCAGCGTCTTCCGTGTTGGCTGCGCTGTTCTCCCGGGTTACCCCTTTCGCTGGAGACGTCTCCCATGTGGACTCACCCAGCATTCCGCCCGGCTCGTATACTTCATCATCTTCTCCGGGTCGTCTGATTGCGCTACCTTCAGCTTCTTCGATTATTTGGCTCTCCCCACGGTATGCTCGTGGGTATCTTGACCAGTGGAGGCTACGTGAAGTCATATTGGCTCCAGGTTGATGATGCTGATCTAGTAGCATAGACGCCATTGGGGAGGGTTGGGGCATTGGTCCGGTGCGTGGGCCTCGCCCGCCAGGGGCTCGGCTTCTAGCACGTCCCGTTTCCGCCCGACCGACATGAGAGCTTTGCATGTCTGCCGCCAGTGTCGGGGAGTTGAGGCCCGGGAATGCTGGAGGAGGGTGGAATGCTGATTTACCCCCTGGGGGCAAATGTCCCGGAATGCCCGTCTTGGGGTTCATGACATAGTTGTCGATGAAGCCATAGTAAGACGCTGCCATCTTGCCGTGCTTCGTGGAGTAGTAATCCTCACGGACGTCTTGTTGCGGGGGACCTTGTTGTCCTGTGTTACCAGGGCCTTTCTGAAAGTCGAATACCGCGAATGAACAGACATAGCCAAGCCCATCGACATGAATCGTAAACTCGCGGAAAAAGTCAACAATCTGATCACTGCATGTAGGTAGTGAGAAGAGGAGTAACATGGGTGTGGTGATAATACCCATCATTTCCTCTAGGAAGATGACCACTTTCATCTTATAGAGTTCCGCAAACTCCTGTTTCACCTCGAAGCTGTGAAGCCTGTTTTGCCAGTGATCTGGCATATAGTGGGTATACTCGATGACATTCCGCAAGGCATATTCGGGGTTAAACACCAAGGTTTCTTCAGACACCATGCCACGCGTCATTGCCCAAACGGCACCAAAGATACCCAGGTAAAAGAGTACTGGCCTGTCCTTTGTGATCTCAAATTTGAGAAAGAGCTCTGAGTCAAGAACAGACCCAATTGCAAGAATAGCCGTGATTGCGCCTGTCATGAAAGCAATACTTCGGGCAATATCTTCTGTCATCCGCTTGGGAAACTGGTCGATATACCGAGTGGCAAATGGGTACGACATATGCAGCCTTTCATAGAATATATGTGGCAGTTCATTGAATTCCCGAAACTTCCACTCCGCGAGAGATGTGTACTTGCGTGCTGCAGCTTGTTTGGGATCCTTTTGGTATTCCTATAGAACGGGTTAATCGTGGCAATCAAAACATACTTGGAGCGCAGCCACTCACGTTGTAGTAAGTAAAGAAATAAACAATGACGACATATGCTAGCATAATGGGCGCAAAAATGAGGTTGAGAAACCCAGCAAAGATAAGCCGCTGCTTCAACTTTTGGCTCAGAAGACGCCTTCGGTCCGCACGTAGAAAATCCTGCTGAACCTGGCCCAGCTCATTAAAGGCCATATCAAGGATACAGTAATGCAGATACCATTCCATTGTTTTGGAAAACAGTTGACGGCCACGAAGGAAAGGGAACGGCAATGATAGGTTTAGAACATCCTTGTTGATCATTGCAATAAGATAATTATCTTTACGCATGAGACGATTGGCAATGTCGTGCGCATCGAGTCGCTCCTTTGATTGGCTGCCGATGAACTGTCGTAGTTTTGGTGAAATGTTTGTTGCAGTTTTTGGGTTTTGGTCGCGCAACGCCATGATGCGAGCTACAACATCCTGCCAGGAGACTGTCTGCATGTCTTGTTCCGGGATATCAAGCAGGTGGATATAAAAGTCTCTGATATACATGAGGCGGCGAATCTCTATGAAATACTGTACACACTTCCAAATGAAGAAGAAGGTGTAGAGCCAAATAGCAAGGTTCCAGAGCCCGGACATTTTGCGTGTGCATTGCGGAACGATGACTTGATGCAAAGACCGACTCTGTGGGATTTTTGAATAATCGATACACTGGCCGAGAAAGGTGAGCAATATCGCGACGAAAAGTGTTTCTCTGTAAATCGAATAAGCTTCGGTTATTTTGGATGCACAAAAGATCAGAACTCACAAAAGCCATAGCGCGTTGGCACAGAGAATGCACCAAAGCCCTCCGCCCTCATAGTAATCATAAACATCTCGCATGAAGCTATCCAGATTCGAGGTGTTAACCCATCGCCAGAGCGCTTTCTGCCGTGGACTACTTGACAAAGCCCCCCTGACCATCGGTACGGGCTGTGGGCCTGTGGGTGTTTCATATGGATCGTCTTGGTGCAGTCGTTGTTGAGCAGTTGCCGCTTCCCACTGGGCCCTCGACCGTGCCGACGATGGTCCTGTAGCTGCTGGGCTCCTTGGATTGACTGACGGGGCTGCGCGCCTTGAGGGCGTCGTTGGTTGGCTCATAGCTTCTTTCTGCTCAAATATTAATGATGCAGGTACTTCGTTGTCCCCCTCATCGTCTTGATGATGCCATCGTGGTGACGGGCCGCCAGGACTTCGAATCCGAGTTTTTGGCCGAGATGCGGCTTTCCCTTTACCCTTTGGGTCCACTGCTGCGCTTTCCACAGTCATACGGCTATCGCCAATATCAAGTCCTTCACCGTGGAAGTCGTCGAATCGATGGCCAAGGTTCTCCTCATCGAGACCAGGATCGTATTCGTCGTCATCTTGGGAGCGAAGTTGTTCGTAGAATGATCGGGTCCCTCTTGTGGGGGACTTTAGTCGGGAGAATAAATTTGAGGTCATGATGAACCCTTCGGAAATGGATCACATATGTTTGGCAATGAGCATATCGGTTCGACTTCGAAGTATAGAAACAAGGGGTCGTTAAGGACGGGGGAGCAAGTAGAGCGGACGTCCAATCTGGTTGGAGGATAAGGAAATAGAACGTGGACAAAGTTGAGGTATTTGGAATGTGTAAATAGGTAGGTAAGGCAAAGTTAAGGTACCTGGTTAGATATTTGTCAGTGTAATGATGGTCACAAGGCAGATGACCATGTCCGATAAGCGTGACCTCGAGCACATGCGTGGGTGAAGCAGCAGGCAGAGTCGGACTTACACCAAGCGTCAGCTACCAAGTCGATAAGACCAACAATTAATCCTAAGTCTGTTATTTGTAACCACAAGTCAGTAACCAGCTGTAAACTGATGGATTGCTTGAATGCTCCAGGCATCACCAGTCGCTGGTATGACGTACAAAGCGGTGAGACGTTCTGCCAGACAAATAGCGATAAGACCCAAGACGAGATGCTCCACACCGCCTGCCTCTTCCAGGCCCCACTCACGACACCGTTGCACTGAACATGTTTGTCCCTGTCTCTTATTAGCGATGCCGCAGTTGTTTGCTATCCTTTAGTCGTCCAGATCAGAAGTTTCACTTTTCTTCTGGCGTTTGAGCAGGTTTCAGTCGGTTCATGGATTTATATGAAGTGATAAAGTTTGTCCACGTCCAGAAGTGGTTTCGCTATAGTCGGACTACTACAACGGTATCACCTCATTCAACATGGCATCTTCAGATCGCTCATGGTCTTTAAAAAGCCTTCCTTTAAGAGAGACATCCAGTTCGGGCCTTCTGCCTCCAGACGGCTACCCACAAACTCCAGCAACGCCGAGGGGATTCACTCCACTTACGTCCAAAGTGACTAGTGTCCTTTCAACGACACACTCAGATACAGAATTTCGCGACGCTCTGTCTCTTCTTGACGAACGTGGAATTCAAAATGACGCCGAAAGTCGCCGTCGAATTCGGCTGGACTTGCAGAAAGAAGTTATTGATAGTAACGGAGAAGTTATCGCCGAATTCGGTCGTGTAGCTGAGGTGGGTTTATCTGATCTTATGGGGATTTATACCAACCTGGTCACAGCAACTTCGACGTATCAAGACAACCATTGACAAACTAAACAACGGCTACGAAGATATGAAGAGTCAGGTTGTTGCAGCTCACAGGCAAACAATGCCGGCAATCTCCGAAGCATCGTCTCTTTTGGAACAGAGAAGACAAGTTGAAGTTAAGCAAGTGCTTCTTGGTGCCTTTAAAAGGCATTTTGTTATGTCAGAGAACGAAGTCGCTGCTCTTACCCAAACAGCTGAGCCAGTAGATGACAATTTCTTTGATGCCTTGAGTAAAGCGAAAAAGATCAGCAAGGACTGCGAGATCTTGCTCGGCTTCGAAAAGCAGACTTTGGGTCTAGAACTGATGGAACAGACTTCAAAGAATATCAATCTTGGCTTCCAAAAACTTTACAAGTGGATTCAGCGAGAGTTCAAGACTCTAAATCTCGAAAATCCACAAATGAACTCGTCGATTCGACGAGCGCTTCGAGTCCTCGCCGCAAGACCGTCGTTGTTCCAGAACTGCCTCGACTTTTTCTCTGAAGCTCGAGAAAGAATCCTGTCGGACTCATTCTACGTCGCCCTAACAGGAACATCGCCATCAGGAAGTGAAGATCAGTCTGTCAAACCAATCGACATGCTAGCACACGACCCTTTGCGTTACGTGGGTGACATGTTGGCCTGGATTCATTCGGCTACAGTCAGCGAGCGAGAGGCATTGGAAGTTTTGTTCGTTGCAGAGGGTGAGGAACTTGCCAAAGGTTTGAAATCCGGTCGAGATGCCGAAATCTGGCGTCTTATTGCTGAAGACGATGAAGTCGAAGCTGATTTTAACGCCTTAAAGGCGCTGAATGACCTGGTTGACCGCGACATCTCCGGAGCAGCTCGTGTGCTTCGCCAAAGAATGGAGCAAGTAATACAAGCGAACGAAGACACCATCCCCGCTTACAAACTTGCAAATCTCATCAACTTTTATCGCATCACTTTTCAAAAAACACTCGGCCCTAACTCAAACCTGGTGGAGCTGATTGGGGGCCTCGAGACAGAAGCACAGCGACAATTCCGAGCACTGGTCAGAGACCACATCGCAACTCTACAGGGAGAATTCCAGCATGCTCCATTGGACCTTGGTCCACCTGCTTTTTTACAAGACTCATTAAAACAACTCAAGGCCATCAGTAAAACTTACGACACCTCCCTATCTGCCTCAGAAGATCGCGAAAGCGAGTTCGAGAATGTGTTAGCGGAGGCCTTCGAACCATTCATGGCCGGGTGTGAGAACATGGCCAAGAACATGAACGCTCAGAAAGGTGCCATCTTTCTTATCAACTGCATATCGTCTGCCATGGCATGCTTGGAGCCATTCGAGTTTACGCAACGCAGGACCAATCGACTGCGTGAGAAATCAGACGAGGAAGCGAAAGGGCTCATCGCTAGTCAATACGAGTTTTTCCGAGAAGGATCAGGGTTGGGTGCCATCTTCTCGAAGCTTGAGGGGGAGAAGGATAGAAGTGCTGCGTTGATAGACGAGAAAGCCCTTGCCGAGGCGAGTCAGACGCTGGATGGTTTTCTGCCATCAGCGCTCATGGACGCCATGGAGAACCTGAAGCATCTTCAGGACTCCAAACTAGCCCGTCAGATCACCGAGGAAGCGGCAGAGCAGTTCTGCAATGATTTCGAACAGCTGGAGGAGGTGATAACAGAGGGAGACGACGAATCTGTGGATTCGGAAGAAGACGAAGGTTTACGATCTGTATTTCCCAGAACAACGGCCGAGATCCGTGTGTTATTATCATAGAATCGTGGTTGAGCGAAATGAAGCCTGCTTGGAGTATTATAGAGACATGTGGATGATGTCCTACTAGAGCAGGACAATGTGATCCCCATGAGTTATTTGGTAGAAGATTAACCCCTGAGACATGACATTTTATACTGCTTGGTACAGGCAATCTCCATAGGTAAGGTTAGGTACTCTAGAGATATCTCGCCAGCCTTTCCTTGAGACTTAACCATGTGAATGAGGCTGGTTCTTACCACTGCCTACCTACTACCTAACCTAGTACCTTACCTACAAGGTAGGTACATAGTAGTATCTACCCCACCACGATCGATTGCGACTGGGGTGGGTGGGCAGTGCGAGCCTAGACTACGTCACCGCCTACCCAACTTTACCTGCATTCCATGTACCCTGCCTTCGAAGTACAACGACTAACTCCATCACGTTTTACCTATCACCAACAAAGAGATTCAAGATTCTTACCCTCAGCCATACCTCTTTCTCCTAAAACCCCGGGCACCTTCATCACTGCGACTCCCCGAATCCAACGCATTGGCCTAAAAGGGCCAAGATTTTCGCCATAAGCACGTATCTACCTAAACGTCCTTCGCAAAACCTGCCCACCCACCACGACGATCTTCAATAGTTGGCGGACTTGAGCGCAACTTAGGCTAGGCTCTGGGCTACTATGGTATTGACCTACCGCTGGAGCCATGCTACGGAACAAGGCCCTGGCTGTGTTGCAGAAAACCTACGATGATAGCTATCTGAGCTGCTCAACTGCCATCTATTATGAAGGCCAGGTATGGCCGAAATGTCGCGATATAGTCGATTATGGGCTAACCACTAACTTCTGAATCCAGGGAAGTGAAGTTGAGGCGATGCGACACTGGAGAGCTGCCCTTGAACAGATATACGATTACAACGCGAATCGGGCACCCCCCGCATACAGCTCGCGAACAGATACCGAGAAAGCCTTGCAAGATGCTTTGAAAGAACTAGAGCTACAATGTAAAGAGCGAATCGACCTTCTGGAAGCTCTTCGCGTGTCACGACAGGAGGAGTTGACATCGTCATCGCCTGGAAAGCTGACAAAGCGGCCGAGTCTACCTGAGGGAAGAGGATCTCTTGGACAGGGCACTATTACTGCCATGCAGTACTCTGAGCTATCGCGACCAAGCTTGCCACACCGGCCGTCACAGCCTCGCCGTACGTCATCAGAGCTTGCTATTGTAGATGGGCCTAGCACACACCTCGCCCCAAACGCACCCTTGACCTCACTGCCTAGATCGTCTTCACCCGGGGGGCCTGCTCTTCCACCAAGACCGAATAAGACCTTGCGAACACCAAGCCCAGAGAAGCACACTATGAGGACAACATTACGCTCTGGAAAACCAGGCGAGAAGCCCAAGTCACGTAAACCGTCAAAGCCTATCGCTGAAGGGTCAAGCAAAGCCGCGACCTTGGCGTGGAGTGCCCTCGGCTCGAGAGACAGGTTTTCGCGAGCCACCCAGTCGGAGTCTACCCCAACGACGGCAAGCCCTAGTTCTCGTACTCCCTCCGAACAGAATCGTAGGCCGGCACCGACACAGTGGGACAGTCATTCAAGACGGCTTGTTGTGCCAAGAGATCGCGACTTGGACGGTGAGCCATCCGCCGCTACGCGTCACTCAGACGAATTCTGCTATACTCGTCCATCAATTTTGTCAGTTACTGCTGCATCTAGCGCACTGAATTCGTCCTCCTATCACGATTTACCCTCCTCGGATACGTACACTGGTCGATCAGAACGACTTGTAAACAGCCGTAATGGAATTGGATCGCCCTCACCTCGTAAAGTATCAAGGCAAGAAATGACAAATGATACCGAGACCGCTGACGATTCTGGGGAGGCGTCGGAGAGAAGAAGCGCATCGAATAATTTGCCAAGTAGAACTCCAGCGGCAAGACGTCCAGGAAGATCTTTTAAGCCGTCGAAGCCACATACTGAAACTAGAGACCGATCACGGCGACGCGAGCGCAAGTCTCGACAGGCTTCTATCTCGAGCACCTCCGGAGATGATACAAATCAGTCCAGTTCCAGGCCACGGCGAGTGAAAACAAAGGAAGCTGCTATCGAGGCTGGTTCTCACGAAGAAGAGTCAGACGCATCTGAATCAGAGAAAACCCCTGACGACATGAGTGAGTGGAAGAACAAGAAAAAGCAAATCCTGAAAAATTTGCCCGCAGGCGTCGACTCGGCGGCCGCGAAGCAGATCTTAAACGATATTGTCGTGCAAGGGGATGAAGTTCATTGGAATGACGTGGCTGGGTTGGAAATAGCCAAAACTGCGCTTCGCGAAACTGTTGTATACCCATTCTTACGACCTGACCTCTTCATGGGCCTTCGAGAACCAGCCAGGGGTATGTTGCTGTTCGGCCCCCCGGGAACGGGAAAGACTATGCTTGCAAGAGCCGTGGCGACAGAGTCCAAGTCCACGTTCTTCTCAATCTCTGCAAGCAGCCTGACAAGTAAATACTTGGGAGAGTCCGAAAAACTTGTGCGAGCTCTCTTTGGCCTGGCTCGAGCACTAGCACCCAGTATCATTTTTGTGGATGAGATTGATTCGCTGCTATCGCAACGGTCAGGTTCTGGTGAACATGAAGCCACCATGAGAATCAAGACCGAGTTTCTTATCCAGTGGAGCGATCTACAAAGAGCCGCAGCTGGGAGAGAGACAACCGAAAAGGACAAGGAGAGGGGAGATGCCAATCGAGTACTTGTGCTGGCTGCAACAAACCTTCCGTGGGCAATCGATGAGGCGGCTCGAAGACGCTTTGTGCGACGTCAATATATCCCATTGCCTGAGCCAACCACTCGTGAGACACAGCTCCGGACCCTGTTGGGTCAACAAAAGCATGACCTGTCGAATGAGGATATCCTTAGACTGGTAGAGCTGACAGATGGTGGGTGACCTTCTCTAACACACCTTGAAAATTCTACTGACCCGGGATATGATTGTAGGCTTCTCGGGTTCCGATATCACAGCTTTAGCCAAGGACGCAGCCATGGGACCACTACGGTCTCTGGGGGAGGCGTTATTACATATGACGATGGATGAGATTCGACCAATACAACTGTCGGATTTCGAGGCAAGTCTGACAACCATACGACCCAGTGTCAGCAAAGCTGGCTTAAAGGAGTATGAAGACTGGGCACGGGAATTTGGAGAACGAGGTGGTTAGGTAACTATACGGCCCTTGTATACAACATGTAAGTTTAAAGGCACAGGTACATGGTACTCGCGCAGGAGCATCATGCATGCCATATAGATGACCCGATGTCACACATCGTAACCTGGTCATTGGAGTTTTGAACGGGCTGAATGTCAGGTATATCATTTATATGTTACAATTGGTACAGTTAGTTTAGCAACGCCTCCTCCGTTGCATAACGACTCATGTTATATCGTACAGAACCTGGCCATTGGCCCGGCCCTCAAGTCCCAGTTGCGCCTTATCCAAGCTTTTCTGGGATTAACTATCCCTATTCCACCACGTAGAGGCAGCCCCGGCCATAACTCGCAAATTGAAATTTTTGGGGTGTTTAATCGACATCACTCGCTGAAGTCTGAGATTTGCGCTTTTGTTGAGCCTCTTCCCAGGCCTTGCGCTTTGCCTCCTTCTTTTCATTTTCTAATCGCTTCTCCTCCTGTCTCTTGTCTTCCTCAGTCTGTCTCCTGGCTGCCCTCCGCTCATCCTTAGCAGCTTTCTTGGCCTCCCGATCCGCTATCCTCTCCTCCAACGTAGGCACAGGCGGTCGCTCATTAATGGGGGTGCCATATGGAGCAATAATGTGCTTGATAACATGACGCTTGTGTTGGGAGGTCGGCCAGCCGGGGACAATGGAGACGACATCACCGGTTCGAAGGGACGAGTTGGGATCGTGAACGAGGTAGTGCTTAGGGTCGGCAAACCACTGGCAGATATTGTTAGCTCTCCAAACTGATTCCTTACACACACGCATCAGGAAAAATATCTTGCCTTGTTGACGATCTTGTTCCACTTCTGACCGCCGACTCGGACCTTGACGGTCTTTTCCATAAGGCCGGCAGAGACAACCACGCCGTGAAGCTCGTGCGTTACACGGCGGGCAGCCTTGGCGACTTGAGAAGACATGACGGTGGTGTCTCTGGTGTTCAATTGAGGGCCAGCTCACTTGTTTGTTTGACCTGAAGCGTCGCCAATTCCTCAGTTGCTGGTCGCTGTAAGGAAAGATGATCGATGATAGATATGCTGCTCTAAAATTTGGTAGCCAATGAGGTTTGATTTCAGAGGCAACCTGATTACATAAGTCTTCTGGGGAAGATGGGTTTAATGATTGGCTGGATAAGACCTCACACGACAGGTGAAAGCAAAAGTCCTTCTCGGATCTAGATACGTTGGTGATTTTTGCTTTCAATAAGATCGAATAACAGACCTTGAGAGAGACGATAGTGTGTCTCCTACTTACAGCAAAATGTTCATATAGTTCCCTGCCTAGCTAGGTAATCTTAGGTAGGTACTTTCCGATTGCTTTGTCCGTCCCGTATCAAACTCAAGTGCTCCGGACGCCGCCTGTCTGTCTCGGCAGCCGGGACCCGCAGGTTGTGCGTAACATCGGGCAGATGTGGGGCGCCACTACAGAGTTTGTCTTGGCCTCAGGGTTCAACAGCACCTTGTCAATTCATCCGACTAAGGTACCGCCTTTTTTCCTTCTACCACTGTTTCTGCTCTTCTTTTCTTCTTCTTCAATTGCACGCGACACCGGGTACTTAAGTCAACAGCATCCGCAGAACAAAAGCTAATATTCCTATAAACTCATCGCTTTGTGTCAACTTTCTGATTATCAACATCAAAGCTTTACTCCCCACTTCCTCTTATTTATTTTATCACCATGTCTTCGCCCGAGCGCCGAACTGCTGGAGTCAAGCGACCTCGTAAGAACCAACTATATAACTCACCATCTAGAGAGCGACAATTGACATGATAGTGGATCTAGGCACGCAGTCTCTTCCTCCCCCATCACTGCCCCAGCTGGTTGCTGAGCAGAACACGCCTATCCCACCAACAGACAAAGACTCCCAACGTCTGATTGTTGTCTTGTCCAACGCCAGTCTGGAGACATACAAGGCGTCTCATGGCGGTACCAGTCGCAATCGCGAAGACAAGTACTCTTTGCTCAACAGCGATGAGCACATCGGTGTCATGCGCAAGATGAACCGGGACATCAGCGATGCTCGTCCTGACATCACTCATCAGGTTTCAACTCTGTTCTCCTGAGTCGGCATTCAACATGCTGACCTTTGTTTAGTGTCTACTGACCCTTCTGGATTCGCCCATCAACAAGGCTGGCAAGCTTCAGATCTATATCCACACTGCCAAGGGCGTCTTGATCGAGGTCTCACCCTCAGTCCGTATCCCCCGAACTTTCAAGCGCTTTGCTGGTCTGATGGTGCAACTTTTGCACCGCCTGTCTATTCGCTCCACCAACTCCAACGAGAAGCTGCTACGAGTGATTCAGAACCCCATCACCGATCACCTGCCTCCTAACTGCCGAAAGGTCACGCTGAGCTTCGACGCACCGCTTGTCAAGGTTCGTGAGTATGTCGAGTCCGTGGAGTCCAAGGACAGCATCTGCGTATTCGTCGGTGCTATGGCTAAGGGCGAGGATAACTTTGCCGATGCCCTGGTGGATGAGAAGATTTCTATCAGCAACTACTCCCTATCTGCTAGTGTTGCCTGCAGCAAGTTCTGCCATGCGGCTGAAGATGTCTGGAACATTATGTAAGGTCCAGTTTTGAGGAAACCGATTTGAGGCCGAAGCTGCGATGGATGCCAAATGCCGGCTCGCCTCACAACGATACAACATCGTCGTTGGGGTAAGACGGTTCAGTGGTAACTTGGAATGCCTGGGGTGTTCGCTGTCGCTTGTTTTTGCAACCAAAACATGAGGCGTTCAACAACGGGTCCAAGACGTGAACGCCGTCTTGGTGGGTCACTTCAACCTGATCCAGTTCTTCCTCTTCGTTCTTTCTGTACTGTTGCCTTATGAGTCTGCTTGATGTTGCCCCCTCACTGCTTGATGCCTATCACACCAAGGTTCAGTTCGCAAGGATCTTACTGATAGACCTGGGGTTTTTCAATCTAACTATACAGCATCTCTTGGATCAGGAAACCATAGGTTTTTTTCTTTCCTTTTTGATCGTGCAGGAACGAAACCGGGCAAAATGTCGCAACGGGGTCTGAGGTTCTTTCTAACGATCGTCGCTAATGTTGAGAGATAAGATGCAGGGCAGGTCAAGGGACAATGAAAATCATGATGGAAAGGAAGAAGATATTGGAAAATATTCCGCAGGTAGCAAACATCTGCACACTTGAATGTTACATCACAGAATACCAGTGATATGAACCAAAGACATTTTCAAGGCGCTGAGGCCATAAAATGATAAAATCCGCCGTAGCCGCCGATGTGCAGCAGGCCAAAAAGGGCTGGTGTAACACGCACCAAATAGCCCCGCACATAGTCGCGTGTGCCCGAATTTACTTTACAGGATGAGAGGAGATGAAGTGATGGATACAAAGGCATGAAAACAGAATCATATGCGACCAGAATAGTTCCGGGGCCATGCCATTTACCGCGTTGGTTATGGCAATCAAAATAGAGGATTTCTGTAAGAAGAGGCTTCTCTAAAGACTCTTGTCTTGTACCTGAGTTGGATACTTGGGGGTTCCCAGTTTGTCAAATAAGATGTCCCCACGCTTGAGCAACAGCAAAGAAACGAAGAGCGAAGACGAGCTACTGCAGCAAAGCAAAAGAGGTGGCCAGGAGATTGGTTCAGGGCCAAGTTCAGACCGGGTCTAGTAAACCATAGTCGATAGATAAAGCAACCAAACCCTTGACGCGTCGTGCTCGTTCGCGTTGGGCATTCCCTAATGTGGCTCATCCATTCTCCTTACGAGAAGAATATATACATACTTGTTTTAGTCGAGTACGAAGTAGAGAGGGCTGAATCCTATCCTATCCAATATGTGAAAGATGATAAGGCAGCCGAAGGCCCGGGGTTGGTCGGTATAGGCCGGGGGAGGAGGTGCCGGTGGAGGTCCGGTGGATCAAGCCGGGCGGCCGTGAGCCAGCCGCTGGTCTCGACGTGGTCACGCATCGATGGACCAGAGTCATTGGATCAATCCACACGAGCTATTCTCCGATGGTACAGTGCAGAATAACCACGGACGCACTACCTTGTATGAGCATAGCGCATTCTCATAGCATAACAAATCCTGCTGAGCCATATGGTAGTCATGCTAAGCCCTGCTTCGATAGCAGTGGAGGATAGGTTGTCATGATCAGGATGAGTAGAAGTGTCAGGTAAAGAGGGGTAGAGAGGGGAACACATGGAGTCTCAGAACGACGACTTTGAAAACGCCAAGACAGAGAGAGTTGTTCTTAGGAAGTGATTTTGTCATATGTGAGAGAATTCCAGACCACGTTCCTAGAGGTTCAGAGCTATGGTTGTTTGGATCACCCAATGCATCCATTCGCTATCTGGTCCAATGCCTGTGAATGCCCACCCAACCACCCAGTTATGGCACCATGTTCCCTACCCCTTCTAGCTGCAGGTACCAAGTTGGGACAAGTCGTTGAGAATGGCACCTGACATTCTCGGTACATGGATAGCATACCATGATGAAGATGTATCTTATCGCGCTCGGTTCAGGAGGAGGAGAATGAAGTACTTATCGAAGCTTGAAACAGCTATCCAATTTAGGTACCTGGAGGGTTCAGGGGTGATCATCATGGGCGGGTGCTGCCGGATGGCGCGGGGCTAGTGGGCCGGGACTTAACTCAGGGAGGTACTTAGGATACACAGGCAGCCCAAGGCCTTCAGGTACCGTTGAGCATGCACAAGTGCATAATTCTAGAGCAATTCCACAGCAGCTCACAATGCACAAAGCCCTATGCTTCCATACTGGGGAGGACCCCGGTCTTATGGATGGCGGTCATGATTCGACCCAACGTGATATGATGCGATGTGATGCCAGGCCCATACTCACACCAGAGACCCAACCGACCTCTTTGTCGAACTGGCTCAACAGAGCACGAGAGGGTCAGATGTCGACGAGTCGCAGTCACAAGAGGTGTAGAACGGGGCGGTTGATTCGCGGGAGGGCTGGCTGAGACAACCCAAGCACTAAGTGCGCATCAGCAACATCTAGCAGCGGCAGTCAGTAAATGGCAAGCTGCCCTTAACAGGCCCGGGCCAGATACATCAGCTAGTCAGTTCCATTAGTGAGTGGACAGCGAGGGCGAGGTACCTCCAAGCAAGGTAGGTAGAGCCCGCCCTCGCGACACCCTCTCAGGGCATCCGGCTGATCTTGTCTCTTTAGCTGCATCTACCTTTTTTCTCTCTCTTCCTCTTCCACTTTTGTTTCCCCCGAGTCTCTCCTCTCTCTTCTCTGCAGAGTCTCTAGAGTCTCTAATCCACAGTTCCTTGAGCAATTGCTCCAATTGCTTCCAACAACCGACATAATTAACACACGGATCGGATACCTTTGCACATCCGTCCTTACCTGCTCGCCTACAATACACTAAAGGCCTTGCAATTGCTTCTCACATTCAATCCCAGTACAATCGGATCGGACGCTATCACAGCGTTTCAACTCTGGTGCCCAAGAATTCTTTCTGGAATAACGAGTCTCTTACGCAGTGTCTTGTACCGATCGATCTTTGTGCGCTTGATCGTTTTGCATTTTGGACCTATCCATTCTCACTCAAGTTGGGCGTCAAGGCGTCTATCCAAGCAGCAGCACAGCAGTTGACCGACAGAGGAGCAGACAACTCAGCACCCAGCCAAGGCCATTTCAAAATACGGATCCATTTGGCTTCTCACCCTTTTTCCACGACGTTAGCTCGCCAACTCATTCACTTCAGGGCATCGAATCGGATACGCCTTGGTTCTTGCGTTGTTCGCCTCTTTAATCCCTACCCTTTCATTCTCGACCGCCTTCTCTCACCCACTCCGCCACCTCACCCGGCCAACATCCTGCTTGACTCGCTCTACTTCTTACTGCCTTCAGATC
Organism: Fusarium buharicum; assembly: GCA_014822075.1. NCBI lineage: Eukaryota > Fungi > Ascomycota > Sordariomycetes > Hypocreales > Nectriaceae > Fusarium > Fusarium buharicum. The sequence goes on along the minus strand of JAATHB010000379.1, from coordinate 13,090 downwards.
ATTCTTCTTTGCGGCTCTTTCCTTCTACTCTGTCTTTTCTACTATTTTTTTTTTTTTGTCCTTCGAAATTTGGGGTTGCTGTTCTGCTACCTCTTCATCATTACTCATCACCAGTTCTTGACCGATATTCCAGTCTCCCCACCAGCCCCCTCTCTTCTCACACCCTGCTCGGCCAGTCAAGCACGAGCAACACATCATCTATCTATTCCTAGTTCTTTCGAGTCACTCCAAATATTCACCAAACTCGGCCAAGGCATCCGAGCGGGTACCTCGCAGCAGGCAGCCGGTCGGACAGTCCTGGCTACTTCACGGACTCTATAAGAGACCATGACGCTACCGTTTGTTGAGGTGTCACATTTGGCATCATCCTCATCCTTCTACTCTGCCACTCTTCAAGTGCTTGGCCTGCGCTTCTTGACCGAGTCTCGTGAACAATCTATTGGAACCATCACTTACGGAATTCCAGCTGGAGCTGCCAAACCCGGAAGCAAACACCATAAGGCCCTGACCGACGGACGTGGTGACGATCAGAAAGGCGGCGAGCCAGTGCTGCAGATCCGTGAGGTATCCCATCCCTTCGAGCCTGTCAAACTTTCTACGCTGGTTGTCGCGGTGCCGTCACCAGATGCAGTAATTGACTTTCACGACGCTGCTCTCACAGCAAATCCGTGGCTGAGCCTTCAGACCGACGGTGATCCAATATATCCCGGCGGCCCCAGCCCCCGTCCTGCTTTAGGCATACAAGGCGGTGGAAATCCAAGGCAATCAACTATACGTGACCTTGACGGCAATACTATCCACGTCGTTTATCGTCAGCCTACCTGTCCTCGGGATCATTTTGGTCGAATTATCGAATGGACCTACGACGGTACCGCTCAATCAACCCATACCAGATCTCGCTCCCAGTCGCAACCTCATATTATCGCTTCCGCTCGTTCTTCTTCTTCTTCTGTTAATGGACAATCGCCCTTCCAGCCCCGTCAGTCTCCCGCCAAGCACGCTCCTAGTACGGTCACAGCTGCCGAAATGACTCAACGCGCCGCCGCTCGTGCCGAGAATGCTGAAGAGCCGGTATCTGTCTCACCCCGTCAGAGCTCCAACGGCAATGGCCTCAGTACCACCGCCGTTGTTGGCGCCATTCTAGGCGTTGCTGCTGGTGCTGCAGCACTTACGTATGGCCTTGCAAGCAATGCAGCCAAAGAACGAGAACGGAAACCAAGACAGGAATATGAAGCCGCCCCCTCTCTGCCACGACGTTCTACCTTTCCCGAAAAGGCCCCGACAGTTCATAAATTTCAGCAAGACCGCCGAACGTCCTACGGCGACCATCCTCCCAAGCCAACACCCTATGGCGGCGAATATCCTCCCAAGGCGCTACCATACCGGGGTCACGGTGGCTTTGCGCCCCAAGAAATGTACCCAGAGGGTTATCCCTTCCAGCAGCATATGCAGAATGACTATGCACCTCGAAAGATGTCCCACCATGACGCATATCCACCAAAAAACCTTGGCTATATCGAGGATGAAAGCAGTGAAGACTCGCCGGACGAGCCGCCGCCCCGCCCTGTACAATATCTGACCCAGGCTCCCCATGAGGAAGAGAATCCATGGACCTCGGCTTCTCGAGACAGGAGTAGGAGTAGAACTCGAAGTGTTGCCAAGAGTACTGCGAGAAGCACCGCGGCGAAAAGTGTCGCCCATAGCACAAGAAATGTGGCAAAGAGCACCGCAAGAAGTGTCGCTCATTCTCGGGCTCCGTCGCGAAGTCGGGCTCCCGAGCCGGATGAAGGGTATGAAACTACCCGAAGCCGGCATTCATCGAGACATCCCCCACCAGAAGATGCTTATGAGTTTGTTGAGACACGTAGTCGCCGCTCATCACGACCTCCTCGAGATGATGGCTTTGAAAGGCGAAGCCGTCGTTCGTCAAGGGCTCCCCCGGATGATTCTCTCGAGACACGCAGTCGCCGCTCATCGCGACCTCCCCGGGATGATGGCTTTGAGAATCGACCCCGTCGGTCCTCGAGACCCCCTGTGACGGACAAGGGTCGGAGCGTTCGGGCCCGTAGTGAAGCAGGTGGTAGCCGTAGCAAGTCTGTGGTGTTGGTTGACGATGACCGCAGTGAGGCGCAATACAGCCGAACATTCGACGACCGCCGAAGTCACGCGAGTTCCCGTCACACTGTTGTGCCCAAGTCATCCCGTTCGGTTGTACGCTCTCACCGACCCCCGAACGACGATGAGCGCTCATACTTCTCTGCTCGGTCACGCCCATCTTCGCGAACTCCTCGACGATCTTCTCACCCTGATTCGGAGGATGAATTGATGGAAGCACCAGAGGTACCCGAAGCACCCGACGCTCCCAGAATTCCATTGGGTCCTGACGTTTATGAGGTCCCTGAAGTACCTGAGATTCCCGAGATTCCAGACATCCCAGATATTATGGCAAGGAGCCGAGCCGGCAGCAGATATGGCGTGCCTCGAATGGCCGCTGGAACTGGTTATAAACACTACTCGAACAAGCCCCGGAGCTACGTATCTGCTAGAAACATTGAACTCCCAGAGAGCGGTGTTGGTAGCAGCCATGCTGACTGGGACCAATGGGATGATGACATGGTTAGTGTTGCTCCGAGCGACAGTATCAGCTGCGTTGGGACCAAGATGAACAGACGAACCCGCAGAGTACGATAAGGCGAGGATATACGGCGGTGGTATACATTTGATCCGAACGGTGGTTGGACGATATGATTCACGAGTTGATGGACGGATAGAAAGTGGCGCATCAGAACAGGGCGAGACGAAACGACATTGACGACAAATTGGCACAGTCCCAGCATGGCAGCTACATGAGCGCTTGTATGGCGGATAGGGGGTTGAATCTGATCCACATGGTGTTTTTCTTTTTCCTCGAGTAGAGCATTTTATGAGGCGCTTTTTGTACTTTATCTTTTGGGCATCTGGCAGGTTCATAGGCATTGTTTTCGAGTCTTGGGTAGATGAGAGATTTCTGATGATTTATATTTCTTAGAATAAGACGCATTGGGCCTATAGCAGTTTCGGGGTCACCATAAGGCGTAGCTATAGTGAGACAGAAAACAGCAAAGAACATATAAATATGAAGGAGATATACTCAGAGATACATATTACGAAAACACACCGCACGCACAAGTGGACAGAAGGGATAGAAGCGACACAAGAATCCGCCCAACGGTCTGTTGCCATGTCACTCAGTCTCCAGTGTGCTCCTGCACTGCGCTTCAGACTTAAAGTCCCTCGAGATGCAACCCACTTGTGACACGGTAACACCTTTATGATCCAACATTGTTGGTGTTGAATGTGGGGGTCAGCATCGACGGCGTCACATCGATTAGCAGTACCCATACATACATGCTAACTAACGTTAGTCGAAGAGTCCATGTACCAAGGAAGATAACACGTTCTACTCCACGAATTTAGTAGTCATTGATTAATCTCATGCTTCTCTTGTGGTCAATAAAATCCCCCAAATAAGGAGGGAGGGGCAGAGAGCGAAGCGAGTAGAGGCGATGGAATATTCGGACACGAGGCAACCGAGAGTAGCAACTAACATAATTCAAAGAGTCATTCGTCCCACTTTCATACCTAGCTATCTACCTAGGTAGGTAGATATTACTCACTACTAAGTTATTGTAGTTAGCACCGGTACAGTACCTAGTAGCTCGCCGCCCTCTCCAGGTTTCGCTACTCCTAGCAAGACTCACCCAGATCTTCCTCCTCCGGTTCTCGGCCATTTTCCCCTCCATCCAACCACAGCGCCACCAAATCGTGACAAGCAAAAAAAGTTGTTTCGCTCGCATGCAACGTATATATACACTCACGACTTTGTGTAAATTTAATTGTGTACATTGCGATTAAGTTTTCTTTATCTCTTATCTTTATTTCCCCTCCATCGGCTTCTTTTCCATCTTGCTTGTGAGGAAAAAAGTAGCGTCATGCCCGTAATTGACCTTGGCGAGTCTATTCCTCCTGATACGGCACATGTGAGTCAATACTGAGTGAAACAGGCCTTTGTCTTTGATACGAGACAGACTTACTGACTTGTATATATTCATTTAGGCTGTCAGTGTTTCTCTCCCGACATGGAAGGCCAACGTTGGATATGAAGAAGGTGAAGATTGGGTCGTCAACCGCATGACAACTGGTTACCCTCGGTGAGCCGAATCCCCTGTGACTTGTAGGGCTCTCACTTAAACGCTGTAGATTCTTCGTTCATAGAGGCATTCAGGCCTTTGCCAAGGACATCGTTTCTCGTTATGGCGTCCCTAGCGAACAGGCCATGCTCTTCCCTACACCGCGAGTGGCGAAGCGTTGTCTCGACTTCATTCTCCAGCGAGTCTCTCCTGAAGTAGCAAGCCAGGTCCGCACTATTGACTTTACTCTCGACAAGACAAAGGAGCTCTCCCCTGTTTTGAAGAAGCTTACATCTACTATCTCGGCTGTGGTCTACCCCGCTGAGGTGTTTCCCATTGCGAAGCAGTTCTGGCAGCATACTGGCGAGGGTACGTCTAGCAGACGGGCCGAGTTCTGTCAAGGCTTGTTCAAGGATGATCTCTTGATCCCCGTCACTCGCACGAGGACTCCTCCCGAGACTGCGCAGGGCAGGCCTTTCCGCGGTCCCAGACGCTACACTCGCCCCGGCTCAGTCGATATCTCATCCCCTGGTCCCAAGCCGCCTTCACCAGAGACGCCCGTTGAATCCATGGAGAGCTCTCGTTTCCTCGAGGAGCGTTTCGGAAGAAATCTTGACTTGTCCATGGTAGAGCGCGCCAAATCTGCTATCCGCAGACGTATCGCTGGTGCTCTGGCACATGAATTGGACCTCAATAACGGTCCGTTGCCATCCATGACGTCCAACACGCGCGGCATGCCTAATCTCGAGGAGGGCGACGTCTACCTTTACCCTGCTGGCATGAACGCTATCTTCAATGCCCACCGTGCACTCCTCCACGCGAGAGAGCCCGCCAAGAGCATCAACTTTGGTTTCCCCTATGTCGACACGCTCAAGATTCTGCAAAAGTTCGGTCCTGGTTGCCTCTTCTATGGGCATGCTTCACCAGGAGACCTTGATGATCTAGAAGCCCGATTGAAGAATGGCGAGCGCTTCCTGAGTCTCTTCTGCGAATTCCCTGGAAACCCCCTTTTGACATGCCCTGACCTAACTCGAATCCGCAAGCTTGCAGATGAGTATGATTTTGCAGTCGTGGTCGACGAGACAATAGGCACATTTGCCAACATCAACGTCCTCCCTGTTGCCGACATCGTTGTTAGCAGTTTGACAAAGATTTTCTCTGGTGATTCCAACGTTATGGGCGGAGGCCTTGTCCTCAATCCTGAGAGCAAATACTACCGCATGCTCAAGACAGCCATGGACGAAATTTTCGAGGACAACTACTGGCCCGAGGACGTCATCTTTATGGAGAGGAACAGCCGCGATTTCGAGTCTCGTGTGGAGCGCATCAACGCGAATTCAGACGCTATCTGCGAAGTGCTACAGACACATCCCCTTGTGAAGCGCATCTACTATCCCAAATTCAATGATTCCAAGCCTCACTACGAAAAAGTCCGACTACCCAATGGAGGATACGGCGGTTTGCTTTCCGTTGTGTTTGAGCGTAAGCAGTATGCTCAAGCCTTCTTTGACGAATTGCCTCTTGCCAAGGGTCCTAGTCTGGGAACCAACTTTACGCTGGCTTCGCCGTACGTTCTGCTGGCGCATTATCGAGAGCTGGAATGGGCGGAGCAATTTGGAGTTGACCCCTATCTTATCCGTGTGAGCGTGGGACTAGAAGAGACGTCTGAGTTGGGTGGCATTTTCAAGAACGCATTGAAGGCGGCTGAGACAGTATCGATTGCTAGCTCATGATGAAACAATGATAAAAGTGCTGTTTTCCTTGCACAAATGTGTTTGTCTATCTATTAAAGGGTCCAAGGTATTATATAGTGCTTGGTATTGGTGTAGTTGCCATTTTAAGAGAATACCTAAGGGGACATGTTAGTCGAGCTTCAAGGATCCCAGGTTGGGTCCAAGGGCAGACAAGATAAGTAACTTACGCATATACGGTAGTTGTTGTGAATCATTCGCTCAACGATGTCATGGTAATAATACTGATGGTCATGTCGTGTCGTATCGTATCGTGTCTAAGCTCAAAGAGCTCACATTATAGAGCATTCCTGGTGCACATAACCAGGTCCGTAATCCTCAATACCGCGTTCAATCTCGTTCGCACGCTCCTTCTCCTTAACCTCTTTCGGGAAGTATTTTTTCATGTACTTCTGAAGCTCATAGTCGAGGTTCATGGCAGAGGCTTTCAGCACCACGTCGGCTCGGCATAAGGGGCAGTGCTTTTCCATGCGACGCTGAATCTTGATGATACACCGGATACAGAAGACGTGTTGGCAGTTAAGGCGAACGGGCATGTAGGCTATTGAGAAGCAGACCGGGCAGAGGTAATCGTTTAGCTGTGGGACTTTGGAGACGAGCTCTTGCGACATTTGCGCGCAGACATCCCTGGCGATGGTGCCTGCTAGCAGCTTGTCAGAATGGACGGCCGTAGGAAATTTTCTGGCTATGCCCAAAGCTGTCCGCTTGTCGAATTCTGTTGGGCGTGTCAGTGATTGTCACAAGAATAAACTCGGCATTTGTGTTACTTACTCTTAAGAATTTTAGCAACAGCTGTCTTATTAAGCTCCTGGAATTGCATGTTCTTGAGCAGAGACGCGTTCAAATTAATAAAACGAGTAAAGGCAGCTTTACTCTCAGGAAGCTTGAAATCTTTAACCAAGTTCTGCTTCGCGACCTGGTCCTGAAACCACTGTAGCTGCCTGAGAGCCACTTGACTTGTCCGTTCTCCATGATCTTGCTCGTGGGTAGCGAAGAAAATCTCAGCATCCAGATATAGCTCAAATATTTGTCGCCATCGTGCCAGGTCAGTCTTGGAAAATCGTTTGGGCTTCACCACCTGCTCTACCTCTTTTCCGAGAGCGACAATTTCAGACGTCATGCTCTTCTCTTCCTCTGCTTGTAGTGCATCGAGGCTGCTAACATCGCTCTGGAGCAGGTCGAAAAATTCTGCATCAAAGACGAGTGGCACCTCAATGATTTCGTATATTCCTTGAGAAGTATCAACTGCTGGCGAAGTCCTTGAAGCTTCTACGAGGTCCTTGTTCGGATCTTCGCTCGGTGTCGAATCTACGGCTGGCTTTTCGGTAGGCACAGCGGTGTTTTCGTCAGCGGGAGAGATGGTGAGCTTTCTGTCGGCTTCATCGGCGAGAACATCGACTGTTTCAGCGGAGGGGATAACGGTAGTCTCGACAACGGTCTCGACTTTGGGGGAGCTCGAATTGTGCGGTGCAGTAACGTTCTCGGTATATGGCCATTGGTTTTTCGGCAGATTGACAGCGATTTTGTTAAGGAATTCGCGAGAGTTCGGGGCCAGCGACGCATCGATAGGGACACCATCCTGAAGATGGAGCTGGACGGTGAGTTTTGGACGAAGGTGAAAGTCGGCTCCGCCTGCGAAAAGTCAGTTTTGACGCACAAGGAACCGTTGAATAGACCGAGTGTGTACCGTTGAGCTTATACTTCAAGGCCACGGGAGACGTTGTATCTGGGTTTAGAAGCTCGTGTAACGTTTCGGGATCAAGGCCGAGTTCATGTAGCTCACGCGTAACTTTCTTGAGACATTTCTTGAGCTGACTGTAAGGAATGGCGTGGTCAACCCAATGAGGAGGAAAGTCTGCACAACGTCAGTCAGAAGCTACGGTATAGTACATTGAGGCTGCAGAGTGTTGTAGGAACATTATGTATTAAAAGTAGGTAGGCCCAGAGAAGGCGACACATGTAATGAAACAAGCCAACAGAATAAACGAACCTTGAGCCCTCAGAGTCTCTTTGAAATCATGGCCAAACTTCATGATTGCCAAAAATGATGTTGCGCCAAACTTTGAGACTTTTGCATGAGAAGGGCACGCGACCACTTGCGGTATTAGGCAGTCGGTGGCAAAAGACGACAAGACAAGTAAAAGCGACGCTGGAAACAAGAGTGAGGCTCGCTCGAAGTCGGGAGCAGAATATCGCGTCGCAAGAACAATCAAAGGGAGTAGTGAAGGAAAATGCACCGCATGAAAAGGTAGAGGTACTAGGTAGATAGACAGGTACAGTAAGTAAGTACTTAGGCAGCGGTCTTTGTCGCCATGACCTCGACCTCGTCCTCGTGGGCGGAAAAGATTGATCTCAACGAATGTACTTACTCAATTCAGACTCGCCCGCGTAAATACTGGTACCGATTTCGGGTAGCTGATGCCCTCTTTCCCTCATGGTTGTCTGCAAAAGGAGAGAGACGGGTATGGAAATGACTGAGGTGGGTTCTCGGCAATCTCGTGCCGCCAACGAGGCCGGATATAAATCAGATGATTCGACTGTTCGAGAAGCCCAGGTTATCAAACCCTTTTCGTCAACCCAAGCCAAGGTCGAGACCCTGGTATGTTCGCGGGGCGTCTGGACTCTGGACCGTTCTCCGTTAACTTGAGATTGATGATTGGCTAGGGCTCGGTCACTTGATGCTGAATCAAACATGTAATTCCTTGGACAAAATGTTAGATGTGGTCTGATAGTTTACTTCAACAAGGCATATGCTGATGGAAATGTTATCAAATGTGATGATGCTAAAAGGCAAGATCCCAAAGATTGCCATACCACTGTCCTCCCTCCCTGAAAGATTTAAGTTTTCTTGTGAATCTCGTCCGTGCCCTTTTAGCTTATCGATCTCACCGGTGCAACTAGCTCGTTTCATTCAGCCTCGTGGACAATATGCGTGTAATTATTGGCGCAGATCTCCTGAAGAAGCTGTCTGTATCATTTAGATTATTTAGCTAGCAAGGGAGCATCTCACAGTGGCATGACGGTTGGCGAGTTGGGACGTGTGAATATTGAGAGGAATGTCGTCTCGATTTTACACCCGCGTTAGCCAAGCTTATTGTCCTTACCAGACTCATTATGGCGTAATGGTTTGTAAAAGCGTGCTGATGCAGAAAACAGCTGTTAGTCATCGCTCTGATATGACTCGTTCTGAATCATTCGGTGTGCAAGGTGAAACGCCCTCTGACCGCAGGAACCTTACATGCTTCTGGTAATTTTCTAGAACACATGTGTAAGCCGGGTGAAGAGCGGAGCCATATCCTGCGGGGATAATTATCCAAATTCTTGAATAAAATGTCCAGCTAGACTTTGCCCCACGATGCCCCTCCTTCACCACACAGTAATGAAGTTAAGTGACGACTGTAAGTCGATTAATCACTTAACCTCAGCCGTACCAATTTCTTTCTTTGAAAGCAAAAAGCCCAGCCAACATATTCTTTCTCGAGTCCCTTGTGACTCTTGAAGGTAGCCATGGGTGCCCAGCAATCTTCGGAGAGCTCCAACGCCTCTGGCCCTGCTCCTGTTGCAAAGACTTGTTACTACGAACTGCTAGACGTTGAACGATCTGCTACTGATGACGAGTACTTCACCTTTGTCCAATTTCCCCTGATGTCTCTTGAGGGTTTATTTTTCTAACATCTTGCTTATTAGAATTAAGCGAGCTTACCGTCGAAAGGCTCTCGAGCTTCACCCCGATCGCAACATCAATGATGTCCAGACTGCTACACGCCGATTTGCCGAAGTCCAGACCGCCTATGAAATTCTATCCGACCCTCAGGAGAGAGCATGGTATGACTCTCATCGCGATGCCATCCTGAGTGGAAAGGACGGCGACGAAGCCGACAGACATCCTACCACTTTCCGCAATGTGCGACTTACTTCAGCCGAAGAGATCATGGGCTTAATCCGCAAATTCAACGCCGCCGTACCATTCGATGATGAACCTACGGGATTTTATGGAATTTGCAGAGAGACCTTTGAACATTTAGCCCTCGAAGAAGAGGTTGCTGCTGAAAACGATGATCTTGACGTTCGAGAATATCCGACTTTTGGTTCCTCCAGCGACGATTACGAGAGTGTTGTAAAACCTTTCTATACTGCATGGACCGGCTTTTCCACTGTCAAGTCATTCGCTTGGAAGGACAAATACCGACTTTCCGATGCCCCTGATCGCCGTGTCCGTCGTCTTATGGAGAAGGAGAATAAAAAGATGCGCGACGACGCCATCCGCGAGTTCAACGATGCTGTCAACTTCTTGGTCGGCTTTGTACGGAAGCGAGACCCTAGATATCTACCCAACTCTCAATCTCATGACGAACGTCAAGCTTCTCTTCGAAATGCTGCTGCTGCTCAAGCCGCACGATCTCGTGCTGCGAACCAGGAACGTATGGCTAGCTACGAGGTTCCAGACTGGGCTCAGGCTCGATCCGACGATAACGGGGCGGAGGGCGAATTTACAGAGTCTGAGGAGGAATCAGAGGTCGAGATTCTAGAGTGCATTGTGTGCAACAAGTCATTCAAGAGCGAGAAGCAACTCGAGGCGCACGAGAAGAGCAAGAAGCACATTAAAGCAGTCCAGCAATTGAGGCGACAGATGAAGCGCGAAGGCGCAGAATTGCACCTTGACGAAACGCAATCACCAAGTATGGCAGACGCAGACCAGGACAGTCAGGAAGGAGATACTACTCCGGAGAAGCACGCAGGTGGGAAAAGCTCAAATGGTTTAGCGCAAGTTGAATCAACTTCGCCATCTCCCGACAACGCGCCTCAAGAGGCAACTCCTGTAGAGTCCACGGACGCGTCTGACGACACCGATTATGCGCCTAGGGACGTTGTTGAGGAGAGGCTAACCTCTACCAGCAAGTCCAACCCCAGCGAGGATATTGCCAATGAGGATGATGAGCTCTCGGCTTCTGTACAGGACATGTCTGTCGATGAGCCTGCACAAGCCAAGAAAGTCGGAAAGGCAAAGGCAAAGCGCGCCAAGAAGGCTGCGGCTGCACAAGCGAAGCAGGAAGAGACAGTATGTTGATCATCACAATGCAGTCCTGAACGTAAGTACTGACAACAAACTATAGCCACAGTGTGGAGTATGCGGGGAATCATTCACTTCTAGAACCAAGCTGTTTGCTCATATTCGTGATGAAGGCCATGCTGCGCTGAAACAAGCGACTGGAGGCGGCAATAAGAAGAAGCGATGAGTAATCTGACGCGTGTGGAAGACGTATCGCAGTTCTCAACCACCGCACAACCCGATTACAATAACAATCCAATCGCCCCGTACGAAACACGATGCTTCAACACAGCTTGATTCGACAATGCTGTGATAGATGACTCGTCAAAGGCTGTTTCTTTCAAGTCATATTCATCATCTATCCCGAAGTAACTCCCAACCCACCTGCCATTCAACATGGGGTGCAGGAAAAATAAGAACCAAAAACGCCGGGCCAAATAACCAATCTGCCTAGACCTCTTGAATGGTATCTGTATCGTCATCACTCAGCGTCTCAACTTCGTCGATGGCACCTTCTCGGCCCTCACTTGAGCCTCCGAGGACCGCGTTACGTTCTGCTACGTGGATGATCGACTTGCCTTGGACGTGCTTGACGCATCGCTTCCAGTTCTGCCAATCATCTTCACTTCGAATCAAAAACCCTATAAGCATGCTGGGATCCATCTCACGGACATGGATGCGGCGCAGTCGGGAGGTGTGGCACGAAGCAACCTCCTCAGTTGTGTACTCGGTGGGATTTTCGTGGTAGGGGAGAGCCGCTCTGGTGTGGTGAGGATCGAGGTAGAATAAGAAGGAGCCCTGTGAGCCGACAAAATAGTGTGATGATGATGGGCGGCCACTGGGTAGGGGTCAGTAGAGGTAGACTGTGGATAATTCGGAAAGCCTTACCCTGCGATTCCTACGGATTGCGGCATCTGAAGAGCCGCGATGAGTGCTTCCCAATAAACAGGTGTGATCTTGTCAATACCCAGACGAGTCCCGACCAAGACAAGCGTGGGGTGGAAGGCTTCCCCTGTTGGCTTCGCAATCTTCATGAAATCGTCTTCGTACACGTCAGGGCCGTCACCTGTTGAATATACCCGAATTAAGGGCTCGTTTGAGTTTGCCAGTGCTCTATGGGTCAGTGTGTCAGTCAAGTTGGCTCTAGAGTTGTGAAATAATTCCTTACTGTATACACCGGGCTGTTGCTGATGGGCCGAACCATTCACCAGGGTACTTGCCGCAGGCGCTAGCACCATGACGAACGAAGCTATGGATCGAATATGGAGCTTTGGGGTCGTCGGCAAAATCTTTAAGGATGCGGCATTCTTCTTCTAATGATTGTCCTTGACGCCAGTCTTTTCAGTGTTAGACAGTGTGTCCTTTGTGGGGTTGAACACTTGTACTTACCTCTGCCCAGGCGGACCATAGCTATGGCATTTGCAAGTAAGCTTTGGCCGGATCGGATCATGCATCCCCATCCGCTGTCTGACGAAAATGGACTCTGGTCCCCTAGTTGGCTCTTGAGTCTCATAGATAGCGACAATGCAGACGTGGCTTGTGGGTTTGTAGAGCGAGGGATAGGCTCAAACTCGGATCTGTATGTCATCCATATCCTCGACTCGAAGTCGGCCATAAATCCTGTTGGCCATCCTCCATCATTGCTTGGGTCATCGTATGCCAGCGATGAGGAGAAGCTACTCGATATCGATTCTGGCGGAGTCTCGGGTGCGTTTGTAGGTGGATTAAGCGGTCGGCTTGCATCTTGATCGTCTGAGTTCGTCTTCGGTGCTGGTGGCGGGGTCTGAGGATCATGGTCGTCAGGCTTGGGGCTCTTTCTATCGCTGAGCTTGTATGAGCGCCCTAGGCACCAGACTGGATGATCGTGGGCGACATCGTTAGTGGGTTCAGGATCCCAGAACATCTGCACGATTCGCCGATAACGCCCAAGGTCGACGTTGGCCATGGCGTTTTCCATGACTGCGGATAGATGCGCGGTATCAAGCTGTCATCTGAGGACGTAACCTAGTGAGGAAAGGGTGAGAGAAAGGATGAAGTGTCGTCAAGAATAATAACAACTGTTGACTTGAAGCTTCTGGTCTGGCGGAAGGCAGCAGACCCGAGGAAACGGAGTCCTGGCT